>CAWUFW010017884.1:0-244608 GCA_963921515.1 Calotriton arnoldi
AGGTGCCCTATATGTGGAGGGGGATTCTCCCGCTACTTCATACGTACAACATATAAGACAGACAAACATAGTGGAGAGTGTTAGCATGGTAGCATGAGTCACAAAGTACATATTTGCCGGTAGTGGCGCATATGACTAGCGGTAAAATTGCGGCAAAAGTGAAACCGTACTGGTGGTGTGTTTTAGTGAATTATCGACCATCGACTATGCGCTGATACGTGTAGTGGACTAAACGGCGTAGCACACACACTGTGAAAAGTGGACACGCTCTCGCAATCCCACGCTTAGCGCTTTGCAGCATATGCCCTCAGTAGAGACAGGTCCGGCAGAGGTTCTGACCCTGTAATGAGAAGGGGGGGAGGGTGCTCCGAGGGCCGTTAGGAACCTGTGGAAGAGAAAGAGTAGGCTTACCCGGTCATGGTTGAATAAAGCGCCACTCACGACTTTGTGGATCAGGGACCCTTGAGAAACCTGTTGCGCTGTCGCGATCTCTGAAGGAAAAAGGTCCCGGTGGCGCTGGAGTATAAGAAGCTTTATCGCGTGCTCTCAGGTGTAGCTCGTTTCTCCCGCACTCACGCAGTAGCGTCCCTAGAGAAAGCGACATAGAAGACAGGCTACGCGCGCGTGGCGGTGGTTGTCATGGATACAGGGCTCAGAGAGGTACGAGTCAATGGGAAAAAAGGACAATAAAAATAGAAATAGAAAAAGTGGGGTCCACAGCGCGACGTGCTGAGAGCGCTAAGGGACCTTGGCAGCCAGTGATCCAATGGAAGGGGTCAAGTACCCAAACGATGAAATAAAACAGAGACGCTTAAATAGCGAATGATTATGTGTGTGAGCGGGCCATAGAAAAGCCTCCGCTTAGTGGTGTGGGATCAGAGAGATGTATTAGCTTCTTGAGAGAACATCAAAGGATGGTGTCATGAAATCAGAAATTAAGAAATTAACAGAGGCGCTTAAATAAAGAATCATTATGTACGCGCGTCATGGGAAGCGTGGGGTCAGAGGGATGTATTAGCTTTCCTCATAGAGCACCACGGATAAATCATTCAATCCCTGATGTTGTGTGGACACCTCACCTCACTCGAACCTCTAAGACACTTGACTTAGAACCAGGCAAAATCTGGACACAGTCTCATCACACAAATTGTAATTCAACCAACGCCGTTTATCTCATGACATGCCCATGTGGCCTCCGCTACGTGGGGATGACGTACGCGGAAGGTGAAAACCAGAATAGTCGAGCACCGGCTATCAAGATGCAAAGAACATTAGCAGGCTTACTGACCATTATTTACAACATGGCCACACCCCCAACGACATGATTTGGACCGTGATCGAGTAATTTGATCACAGTCGATGCAACAACAAAAAAATCCTACTGACCAAAGAACAACGTTGGATTTATCGTCTGTCCACACAACATCAGGGGATTGAATGATTCTATCCCGTGGTGCTCTATGAGAAGCTAATACATCCTCTGACCCCACGCTTCCCATGGCCCGCGCGTACATACGATTCTTTATTTAAGCGCCTCTGTTAATTTCTTAATTTCTGATTTCATGACCACCATCCTTTGATGTTCTCAAGAAGCTAATACATCTCTCTGATCCCACACCACTAAGCCGAGGCATTTCTTATGCCCGCTTCACACATAATCATTCGCTATTTAAGCGTCACTGTTTTATTTTCTCATCTTTTGGGGTACTTGACCCCTTCCATTGGATCCTTTGGTTATGAGTCCCTTAGCGCTCAGCACGTCGCGCTGTGGACCCCAATTTTTCTATTTCTATTTTATTGTCCTTTTTCCCATTGACTCGTACCTCTGAGCCCTGTATCCATGACAACTGACCGCTACCGCGTCACGTAGCCTATCTTCTATGTCCTTTCTCTAGGGACGCGATTTCGCAGTGCGGGAGAAACGAGCTACACCTGGAGCACGCCAATGCTTCTATACTCCAGCGCCACCGGGACCTTTTCCTTCAGAGATCCGCAACAGCGCAACAGGTTTCTCAAGGGTCCTGATCCACAAAGTCGTGAGTAGAGCGCTTTATTCAACCATGACCCGGTAAGCTTCTTTCTCTTCCACAGGTTCCTAACGGCCCTCGGGCCACCACCCCCCCCCTTCTCATTTCAGGGTCAGAACCTCTGCCGGATATCTCTTACAGGGGCACATGCTGCAAAACGCTAGCGTAAGGATATCCCTTGAGCGTGTCCACTTCTCACACGTGTGTGTGCTTACGCCGCTTTAGCCCACTACACGTATCAGCGCATAATTCGATAATTCGATAATTCACCTAAACCGCACCACCAGTACGGTTTCACTTTTACCGCAATTTTTCCGCTAGTCATGTACACCACTACCGGCAAATATGTACTTTTGTGACTCATGCTACCATGCTAACACTCTCCACTGTATGTTTGTCTGTCTTATATGTTGTACGTATAGCATTGCGTGGAGAGGGAATCCCCTCCACATATAGGGCACCTTAGCGCGTGCAACACATTTTAAACCACACACTACAAGTGTAGAACGCACACATACCTTTCGGTCCTGAGGAAAGCCAGTTTTAAAGAAAGGCCTGGCTGAAACATGTAGACCACACACCAGATGTAGGAGTTCTTAACACTCACTCCACCCACATCCATAGCCTTGTTTTTAACGCTAACAGAGGCCCAGACATTAAAAGTTAACCCCCGTGGGTACTGGGACCATTGTATAGCTTTTAACTATTTCACATTCACGTCACCAACAGTGCACACTCAGTAAAATACCAGCTCCGCTGTAACACAGGCGTTGTAGCACACCCGGGACACATTCGGTGTCACTGGGTGGGCCCGATGATGAAGCATGCCACCAACTAGGTTGGTGGGTGAGGGCTTTACAAAGAAACTGAACAGTTTCCCTTTCTCCATACAGTCCTGAGTCCTGTATCAGTCACTAAATAGGTCTAGTCCTTTTTGATTACATATAATAAACCTGGGGATATTGACTAGCTACCTAGTCCTCTCTCTCTCCTTGATAACTGAATATTATATGCAGCGCAGAGCTGCGAGAGTTTCTCTCATACCTTCATATCCACCATGGCAGAACACCATGGTTTAACCTACAATGAAAATGACATTAGCGAAATCCTTGCAGACCCCTCCTTTCTGGCAGACTTCAACTTTTCCAACACCATAGCCCAAACTACAGACTGGGATACCTTAACAGAGAAAAAACGCAACCGAATCAGAACCATCCTACACGGTCTTATATTAACAGAATACCTCCGGACAAACACAGCCCCCAGAGGCCTCCTCGTCACTAATGCACCCAGGATCTTCCTGGAAGATGCCATCTTCAGGAGAGACTGGGCCCAGATTGCCTGGCACTGCACCAGAGACTGGCTGGTGCTAATCATCAAAACGGCCAAACGTCTTTCTGAGGCAATAATAATCGACATCCAAGCCACAGAGAGCCATTTCAAAACCACCATTACCTCATACAAGAAAAAGCTGGACGACCAGAACAAAGAAATGGCAGACTACAAAGAATATTTAACACAAGCAAAAATAACGAAATTTCAGAAGGATCTCAAGAAGTTTTCCTATGTCAAAACATACCCTTATACAGATGACAACTATGTACCTCCCAACAAATCTGACAAAGCCAGTGATGCATCAGGAGACAGCAGCTCGATTTCCAGTGATTCCAGCACTGGCTCATTTAAACAACGAGGACGAGGACGTCCACAACAACGGTGGCAACAACCCTGGCACGGACCACAACAAGGACCCACCTATGGACCCACACCCTTCGGACCTCCACAACACCCATACTTTGGCTGGCCACACATGTACCAATTAGGCCCACCACCTTTCTTCCAAGGCAACCCCAGGCCACCTTTTTTAGGACAGGGTCGGAGGTCACGCGGCAGAAGAAGAAACAACCAACTAGTACACTGGGCAGAAGAGGAGAACCCAGTGAGTGCGAACACCCGCAACAAAACACGGGAACAACAACCAGGCACGAGCAAACAATAACCAACGACTTACTGCCCACTCTGGTATTCAACCTGTCCAGCACTCCACTATCACCTAAAGAAACCGCAGTACTCAACAAGGGCCTATCTTTCGTTCCAACCACTAGATTGGACAAGTTTAAGCTACACGTGGAGCTTGCTGATTTTTTCAGGAAGCTCAAACTGAAGGCCTTCTTCGAAAAACCTAGAACGAACGACGACAACCCCATTGAGACCAACAATGAGACGGGTTTGAAACTAAAATCTAGTTTTACCCCCCCACCAGCAAGTGTCCCGGCAGAAATCGTCACATTCGAACAAGCTGTCTACCATGATATAGAGCAACTTGATTCCATCAGGACATTTAACAACCTCTCCAGAGAAGACCGGGAGACCATCAAAAACCTACAGGACAACCCCACCCTTGTCATCAAACCAGCGGACAAGGGTGGAGGCATTGTACTACAAGATAAAACGGAATACGACAAAGAATGCCGCAGACTGCTGAGTGACACACGTAATTACAAACTACTCATAAATGACCCCACTAAGACCCTACAAGCCACCATCAACACCCTGGTGGATGATGCTAGCAAAGCATGCTATATATCTAAACAAGAGGCTGCCTTTTTGTGCATCAAAAATGCTAAAGTCCCATACTTCTATACTGTCCCCAAGGTCCACAAAGGAACACTTCCACCCCCGGGACGGCCCATTGTTTCAGGGATCAACTCCCTCTTAGAACCTCTGTCTAGATACTGTGACCACTTTCTCAACCCCTTGGTCCAACAAACACCGACCTATATTAAAGACACCAAACATCTTCTTAACCTCATCAAAGGCCTGAACTTTGATCCTAGGACCCAATTAATGGTGGGATTAGACATAGAGAGTCTTTACACAAGTTTACCACAGGACGCCACGCTCCAGGTTCTGCAAGACGTACTGATGCACACACCCTGGACATATCATACCCCCAGGGAATTCATCCTTAAATGTGCTTCACTTGCACTTAAAGAGAATTACTTTGAGTATGAGGGTGACTTCTACTTACAAACCAACGGAACATCTATGGGGAGCATTTTTGCTCCCAGTGTAGCGGGACTTTATGTTCACCATTTTGAGCAGAGACATATATCGTCCACCACCAACCCACATTTAGTTAACATCAAAGTGTGGCGTCGCTACATTGACGACATTTTCATGATCTGGGAAGGCACACCGGAAACATTAACTCTTTTCTTAACATGGCTCAACGAATGTGAGCCATACCTACGATTCACTAGCTCATCCAGTACCACTACCCTGGCATTCCTTGACTTAAACATCACAGCTGAGCAAGGAGCACTCACAACCAATACTTACTACAAACCAACTGCCAGGAACTCATTACTACACTTTAACAGCTTCCACCCCAGATCCTTAAGGGAAAACCTCCCTTTCGGTCAATTCCTCCGCATACGTAGGAATTGCAGCCAACTCACAGATTACAAAAAACAATCAGCTGCCCTTGCTTCCAGATTACAGGAACGCGGCTACCCCAGCAGAATCATTGAAAAAACTAAAAAGAGGGCGCGTAACCAGAATAGAGAGGCCCTCCTTGAAACGGTGGTCAAAGAACCTGGTCCACCCCTTATGACATGCGTTACCACGTACAACGTGGCATCTAACCAGGTCTCCAGCATCATCCGCAAACATTGGCGTATCATAAATTCAGGCCCCAGACAATGGGAAGAACCCCTTTTCGCCTACAAACGTGCAAGCAATCTCAAAGACCAACTAGTGTCTACACGTCCAAGGACATCGCTGAAACCAGCCACTAGCACTATTCTGAACACTTGGGGTCTCCCAAAAATCACAGGACACTACCCGTGCAATGACTGTAGTGTGTGTCACCTCACTCGAACACTCTAAGACACTCGACTTAGAACCAGGCAAAATCTGGACACAGTCTCATCACACAAATTGTAATTCAACCAACGTCGTTTATCTCATGACATGCCCATGTGGCCTCCGCTACGTGGGGATGATGACGCGGAAGGTGAAAACCAGAATAGTCGAGCACCGAAGCACAATAAGATGCAAAAAGAACATTAGCAGGCTTACTGACCATTATTTACAACATGGCCACACCCCCAACGACATGACTTGGACCGTGATCGAGCAATTTGATCACAGTCGATGCAACAATGAATAAATCCTAGTGACCAAAGAACAACTTTGGATTTATCGTCTGTCCACACAACATCAGGGATTGAATGATTCTATCCCGTGGTGCTCTATGAGAAGCTAACACATCCCTCCGACCCCACGCTTCCCATGGCCCGCGCGTACATAATGATTCTTTATTTAAGCGCCTCTGTTAATTTCTGATTTTATGACACCATCCTTTGGTGTTCTCTAAGAAGCTAATACATCTCTCTGATCCCACACCACTAAGCGAGGCTTTTCCATGGCCCGCTCACACATAATCATTCGTTATTTAAGCGTCTCTGTTTTATTTTATTTCATCGTTTGGGGGTACTTGACCCCTTCCATTGGATCCCTTTGGCTATGAGTCCCTTAGCGCTCTCAGCACGTCGCGCTGTGGACCCCACTTTTTCTATTTTATTGTCCTTTTTCCATTGACTCGTACTTCTCTGAGCCCTGTATCCATGACAACCTCCGCCACGCGCGCGTAGCCTGTCTTCTATGTCCTTTCTCTAGGGACGCTACTCGCAGTGCGGGAGAAACGAGCTACACCTGAGCACGCCGACAAGGCTTCTTATACTCCAGCGCCACCGGGACCTTTTCCTTCAGAGATCCGCGACAGCGCAACAGGTTTCTAAAGGGTCCTGATCCACAAAGTCGTGAGTAGAGCGCTTTATTCAACCATGACCGGGTAAGCTTCTCTTTCTTTTCCACAGGTTCCTAACGGCCCTCGGGCCACCCCCCCCCTTCTCATTTCAGGGTCAGAACCTCTGCCGGATATCTCTACAGGGGCATATGCTGCAAAACGCTAACGTAAGGATACCCCTTGAGCGTGTCCACTTCTCACACGTGTGTGTGCTTACGCCGTTTTAGCCCACTACACGTATCAGCGCATAATTCGATAATTCGATAATTCACCTAAACCGCACCACCAGTACGGTTTCACTTTTGCCGCAATTTTTCCGCTAGTCATGTACACCACTACCGGCAAATATGTACTTTTGTGACTCATGCTACCATGCTAACACTCTCCACTGTATGTTTGTCTGTCTTATATGTTGTACGTATAGCATTGCTTGGAGAGGGAATCCCCCTCCACATATAGGGCACCTTAGCGCGTGCAACACATTTTAAACCACACACTACAAGTGTAGAACGCACACATACCTTTCGGTCCTGAGGAAAGCCAGTTTTAAAGAAAGGCCTGGCTGAAACATGTAGACCACACACCGGATGTAGGAGTTCTTAACACTCACTCCACCCACATCCATAGCCTTGTTTTTAACGCTAACAGAGGCCCAGACATTAAAAGTTAACCCCGTGGGTACTGGGACCATTGTATAGCTTTTAACTATTTCACATTCACGTCACCAACAGTGCACACTCAGTAAAATACCAGCTCCGCTGTAACACAGGCGTTGTAGCACACCCGGGACACATTCGGTGTCACTGGGTGGGCCCGATGATGAAGCATGCCACCAACTAGGTTGGTGGGTGAGGGCTTTACAAAGAAACTGAACAGTTTCCCCTTTCTCCATACAGTCCTGAGTCCTGTATCAGTCACTAAATAGGTCTAGTCCTTTTTGATTACATATAGTTATTTTTACCCACCCGCTATCCAACACTTTCCCTACTGTTGCACTCGCTGGAGTAGGAATAGTAATTTTTAGTACTCTGGTATTCAACACTTTCCCTACTGTTACACTCGTTGGAGTGGGAATAGTAATTTCTATCCACCCACTATCCAACACTTTCCCTACTGTTACACTCGTTGGAGTGGGAATAGTAATTTTTACCTTCCCACTATCCAACACTTTCCCTACTGTTGCACTAAGTGGAGTGGGAATAGTAATTTTTATCCACCCGCTATCCAACACTTTCCCTACTGTTGCACTCGCTGGAGTAGGAATAGTAAATTTTACCACTCCGCTATCCAACACTTTCCCTACTGTTACACTCGTTGGAGTGGGAATATTAATTTTTACCTCTCCGCTATCCAACACTTTCCCTACTGTTGCACTCAGTGGAGTGGGAATAGTAATTTTTACCCACCCGCTATCCAACACTTACCCTACTGTTGCATTTGCTGGAGTGGGAATAGTAATTTTTACCCTACGGTATCCAACACTTTCCCTACTGTTGCAATAACTGGAGTGGGAATAGTAATTTTAACCCTCCGCTATCCAACACTTTCCATACTGTTGCACTTGCTGGAGTGGGAATAGTAAATTATTCCCCTCCGCTATCCAAAACTTTCCCTACTGTTGCAGTTTTTGGAGTGGGAATAGTAATTTTATTCCCTACGCTATCCAACATTTTCCTATTGTTATAGTTAATGTAGTGTAAAATATTTTTTTAGGAATAAATGTTAATTTTAATATTTTAATTTATTATATATATAATTTATTTTAATATTTATATTACAGCTTTATGTATATATATATGTATTTATACTTTTTATTATGTTTCTAACATTTTATAATTAAATAAAATAATTATTTATTAATATTTTTAAGTTAATATATATATAATTTTTTTTAATATGTATTTTTATTTTTTATATATTACATTTATTGTTTATCATTTTTAACTATTTTAAATAATTGTAACTATGGGGCATATTAGCAATGCCTGGCGATAATTATCGCAAAGCGCAATTAGCGCTTGGATAATTATCGCCAGGCATCGCCGGTTTCTATCGCGGAGTTAGCGTGCAATCAGCAATGCTAATCTCAAAGCGATAGAAACCTTGGAGAACAGTGTGAATATCGCCTGAAAACAGGCGATATTCACACTGTTCCCCAGTTCTGCTTGCTGATAGTGCGAGGGGACATAGCCATGTAATCCACCTCTCATTGGATTACATGGCTAAGTCAGGGTAGGACCAGGTGTTAGCAAACCAGCGCTAAACGTGTTTAGCGCTGGTTCGCTAATCACCGCCCCTGCCTCGCTGATAGGCGTTAGCGACCTCAGCGACTGTTTCCAGTCGCTGTTAGGTGGGAACGCCTACTTTGCATGCCATTAGCGATAAATATCGCTGGCATGCAAGCGGCACCCAACCCGGTCGCTATCGCCTACAAGCTGTCGCTAACAGCAGTTAGCGACAGCTTGTTGATAAGGCGATAATATTATCGCCGCTTTAGCGGGAAAAAGTCCCGCTAAAGTGGCGATAATCGCCTTGCTAATATGCCCCTATGTTTTTATTAATTATATTTATTTTTTTATTAATTTTATATTATTTTTAAGACATTTAAAAAAAACGTTATTTTATACAACAATATTTTAAACAACAATATTTTGGTTTCAATATTATTGTACTTACCTTTGTAGAGATAGGATGTCGATATTCGGTCCATCGATATTATGTCAGTGATCCATCTGCGATACCAGGGATTGAAGGGCATGCCGCAACTGAAGGTATTTGTAGAATTGTGTGTTGGTAAGGGCAGAGGTATCTTGGAGTACCTGAAAGAGCTGTATGTGTGTCCCTGACCATACATCACCCAACTGCAAAACACCAATAAGGTCCCAACCCCCAAGGTCTTGCTGCGCCGCCACCTCACACAACCAGATACCGTGCCAGAGGGGCGTTTGCTGTGTAAGTGTTGCGTCCCACTGAGTGTGACGTAGGGCAGCCCTCCAGACCAGGAAATCCATTTTGGCCACTGGGGAAGTGGCTTGGGGGATTGGGGAGCTGTAGAGCATGGCCATTATTTGGGAGAACCCTAAAAGTGATCATTCCAGTCAGTAGGCGGGATCCGACCAGCCCCTGTTAAACCAGTTGTGTATCACGAGGAGTTAAGAAGCCAAATAACAGAGGTATAGATTGGCCATACCTAAATCTCCGTCATATGGGCACGTTGGCAGTGAGCAAGGGCGAGGTCAACATCCGTGCCACAGGAAGGAGGTTGCAACCCTATCTAGGGCACGGAACCACGTCCGTTGTATGGGAAGTGGGAGGTTTAGCTGCCGGGGGACTTCACCATGGAGGTCTGTTGCAAGGCTTTCCTCTAGGCAAAGGGTGCAGGCTTCTAGTTGAGTGATATGTAGGGAGCGAGCATGCTCCTGTGCGTGAATTCGCCCTTTGGCATATCCCCTTATGGTCGCCTTACTGGTGGCCCAGAGGGTGCCAACAGTGGTGACTGAGCCTTCGTTGCTGTGAAAATATGATTGCTGCTCGGTTCTGAGGGCCTGAACATAGGGTTTATCTTGAAGGTACTATGCGTTGAGACGCTGCATTGGTTGTTGGCCATTCCTAGGGGAGCCAAGATGGAGAAAGAGAGGAGCGTGGTCTGATATGCATCGGGGGAGAATCTGACCATGCGATATGGTGCGACAGTCAAGGGCCAGGACGAAGACAAGGTCAATGCAGGAATGGATATGATGTGCAGCAGAAGTATGTGTGAATTGGTGGTGTTCCCTAACTCCACACGTCACAGATGCTAAGAACGGTAGCTCAGTCAGAGATATGATGGGCCCTGCTGCAGCTAAATATAGAGGGGGGCCAGTGGTACTGACCTCCAGGACTGGAATCGCATTGAAGTCGCTGCCTATCAATGTTAGTCCCTATGGGAGGTCTAGGAGTATCTTGGAAAGATCATGAAGAAAGGCGCCTACAGCCGCTGGGGGTGCATAGACACTTATCAGGTTGGCAGTTTGACCCTCAACCGCCCTGGTGATCGCAATGAAGTGGACTTGGGGATCCGTGCTGTTGAGGAAGACAGTCATAGGAAAGGAACGACGCAGTAAGAATGCCACCCCTCAGAACCCTCGAGTAAATCCTGAGTGAAAGACCCTGTCATATTCTCTGTGTGCCAGAAAAGGGCAACAGTTACCCACAAAGTGGGTCTCTTCGAGCAGCACACAGGGAGGTGTTGGTGTGCGAATACCAGGACCGTGGTGCACTTCACGTGGTCCAGGAGCCCGTTGATGTTCCAGGGCAGAACTTGTAGGGATGTCAGACCGGGGGCAGAAGAGTTTGTATGCAGTCATGATGTGTGAGGGTAGTGCATTCCACCGCAAAAGGCAGCTAAAGCATGTGCCCATAGTACGTAACAGGGAGCTGTGTTTCCAGGTCATGCTGTATAAGATATCTAGTAGGTGTATGCCTGAGTACAACGAAAAGCAAACAATGTACAAACAGATCAAAACTTTCAATAAAAATGAAATTTTACTGAGTCTCTACCCCCTCACCCTATACTTCCTCCCCAAAATCATATGTCGCCCTGAAAAAAAAACTGAAGCACAAAACAGTTTCAAAAACAGGAAGGGAGTGGTGGACCCCTCCTTAATCTAGGATATTGACTGCCATCAGAACATAATTATCAAATTTCAAGTATGGTTGCCTCGGTGCCCCAAAAACAAGCAGTAGCGAAGGAGTCACAGGGCTAGACTCAGTGAGAGGTCTGTGTCCGCCAGAGGTTCGGCGTGAGGTGCAAAAGTTGCATCCTAGAGGCCTTCTTGATCCATCTGGTGTTTGACCGCATTGAAGGTCTTGAGGAAGTGTGTCAAGGATGGAGACTGATCTCATGCTTGGGGAGACAGTGAGGAGGATTTGGATCTTTTGGTGGTGCGTCTCTTTCGTGAACGAGTGTGGGAGCACTGCGGTTTGGGTGCTGTTGCTGTCCTAGCTGGCTCTGTAGGTCTAGACCCTCACGGGGGGCACTGCCAGGCTCACAAAGCGGGCGCTCCTCTGTGAGCCAAGACCAGGCGGATTCCAGGGTATAAAAAAATTTGACTTGTTGGCGTAGACCACTTGGAGCTTGGCAGGGAATAAGAGGTGATATTGGAGGCCAAGCGCCCTGAGTTTCTGCTTGACCATCAGGTAGGAACGGCGTTGCTGCTGAACCTCCCTAGTGTAGTCAGGAAAGAAGAGAACCTTGGCATCAACGCAGCGCAGTACAGGGCAGGAGTGGGCCTCTCGCAGAATTGCATCTCTGTCCCTACAGTTAAGGATTCAGGTGATCATCGGTCTGGGAGATGCACCTGGAGACGGTTTGGGAGTCATTGCCCTGTGGGCCCTCTCTGTATTCGAACCAGTTGGATAGTTGGCCATGGGGTATCCAGAACTGGATCGAGGTTTCGAGGTATTCATCGACTTGCTGTGGTTCGCTATCCTCAGGGATGCCGATCACACACACATTATTGCACCCAGAGCGGTTCTCAGCATCTTCGGTGCAGTGGTGCAGCTCCGGCATGTGCGTGAGAAGGCTGGTCACCTAGGATTTTATAGTAGTGACTTCATCTTCCACTGTGGATAAGCGGGTTCCAGCCTCTGTGATCCTGGCAGTAGCGTTTCGTAGGTCTTGACGTAGTAAAGCGACTTCCACCAGCACCTCTCCAATCGTGGCTTCTACAGCGGTCCGGGAGGACTGAATGTCTTGGAGGATCGTGGCAAGGTCTCCTTCCGACGAGAGTGTCTTTTCTGCGCCAGCACCCCCAGTCTGACCGGCCCCGGGTCTGGTGGTCTATTGGTCCATTCGGGCCTGGGAGGTCACTAGGCGGGTGAGTTTGTCCTTGTCCATGTTGTGTGGGGAGGGGTGTCATCGCACAGCACTCCTTCCGTTGGGGACCTGGCCTGCTTGCCACAAATCTGATGCAGCAAAAGCAGCGGATCCCTAGTGAGTAGAACACTTCCTTCAGGCCAAGGGGATGAGCGTATTCGAGGAGCTTGGGGGCAGCAAGGTCTGCAGGAGGCAGTGTCGGAGAATCTTACAGGGCCTCCACCAAGATACGGTGAGATCAGAGAGATGGCGGAGGCTGCGCCAGTCAGTGGATACCAGGCCAGATTTTACCATCTGTAGGTCAAGGAGCTGTGTAGCAGTGGTGGGGTGTGGGTGAATTGGTTCTCAACACATGACAGTTACTGGGGGAGAGCTGCAACAGGGGGCACCCCCACTTGTACAATTCCCGATCCTGGGGGAGGGATCGCCAGTCTCAGGGCTCCAGGGCCATAAATCAATCTGATCCCACACTCTCTAAGCAGGAGTTAGGAGGGTTAAGGACTGCTGAGGGGGGCCAGGAGCTGTACATAGGAGCACCTATAGAGAGGCGTCCTTAGGCCCGAGGACTAGACGACCCAAGAGGCGGGCCTCTACCTGTGAGTGGGAGATCAGGCCAAAGTCTTTCAGGGCCACAGTGGCTAGGGTGCCTGCTCATCGTCTCTGACTGTTGAGCACAGACCCCAGAGTTGGTGTTGATGCTGTCACATTTTGGGGCAGAAGGCCCAATCAGTGTCCATGGAAGCTGCAGGGCCCGGCCTCAAGTGGATGCAAGAGGAGACCCGATAGCCTCCTGGGCCAGGCCCATGGAGCTCTGCAAGAGGCCGGGCAGGCCTCAAGGCCGAACCACAGCACGTTATTGCATAACTTTTTAGGTCCACAACTGCAACGTTGTTTTGAGCCGGTGCAACGTGAATACCCGTAGGCTCTGGTGTAATCATCAAATAAGTTGCGCCACTGGTCGCATGGACCTTTAGATATGACTGAAAGTGTACGGTGGGAGCTAACAGCACTACAAGTCAAATTACAATGAAACCTATTTGGCTCCACAAGAACGACAGAGAATATGGTTTCCAAACCTTGAAGATTTATTAGCAATTAAGTCAAAGTTACAGGCTTTAATCATTCGACAAATCAATTTATCAGATAAGCATATAAATCAAAATGGTTAATAATTCTGAGATTATATATCAGGCAAATGCCAATGCAGATTATTACAAGATACAAAATGCAGTAAAGAGGAAGTATCAGTTCCATAAAGGAACTTCCCTTATCTAAAACATCATCGAATGGGAAGAGAAAATCCTACGCAGAAGGTGTCAGCCTTAAATGTACAAAATTAAAGTTCAAGGGAAAATAGGGATAAGCGTTCAAGAGACAAGCCCAAGAATAGGGAAACCAGCAGAGTAGAGAACGGTCTTCCCTTGACAAAGTTAGGATAGGCCTGCCTAAACTATTCTAAGACACACTTAAACTATATAGAACTCTTCTAGAGCATCTTTCCACCAATTTCCTAAGGATGGAGCTAATCAGGTTACACCTTCTTCTGGGAGCAGGTAAACTCCTCTCGTTCTCATCAGCCAACAAAGGTGCACACAGCTGCACAGCCTTGAGAATATCATCAGCCCGGTCTGCCTGCTATAGAAGGATCAGAAGATGCTGTAGTACGGCAGCAGCAGGAAGCACCACGAACACCACGAGCAGGCAAGAGAACACCCCTTGTTTATCCAGAAGCGCATCAAACCACACCGGGCTTCTAGAACTTTCTGCTCTTCTTCTGGGAATCTGCCTCTCCGTGATTGCTGACTGGGCTGATGGCGAGGCTCCAAGCTCCAGTCTCCAAGCTCCAGGCAACTCTCCCAACTTGGCGATTCACCCCACCTCTACTCCTGGTAATAGTCCGGCGGTCACGGTGGTCACACAGTGGACGGAGAATAGATAATGGTGGCCCACAGCACAACCGCACTGTCGGGAAAACCGCAGGCTGGCGAGAACCCATGGCGAACCCTCTCAGCTCAGCTCTGCCGCTCACCACCCGTGGATGCAACTCGAGCCAGTGCCAGTGATCGCTGGGCCGGTAAGAAGCCTCAGTTGAATCCGAGTGAGGCTTTTGGGAACGGGTGGGCAGGGCGGATGGGACAAAAAAAAACGCCTGCGGCGCTTTCGGCGTTCTTGTCTCGCGCTCCCGCTCCCACTCCTGCTCCCTCGCTACTGACTTGCTGAACTGGAAGCCCAGGACTGGATCACAGCCAACAAAGGTGCACACAGCTGCACAGCCTTGAGAATATCATCAGCCCGGTCTGCCTGCTATAGAAGGATCTTACTCATCCCCAAGCGTGGTGTAAATGACAGTTCCCCATTTATTTTTCTCTAGACTAACATTTCTAAAAGCAACATAATGAGGTGCTCTTCCAATGAATGTAGATTATCAAGCACCAGCAACAAGAATAAAAACGTGAACCAACATAATGGTTTACAGTGAAATACTTCGAGTGGCTGCAGCCTACTCACCGTTAGGCTAAAGTTAAGGAAATATATGTGAATGAACATGAACATTCTATCAGCTAATTAGTATAATGCGGTTAAACAAAAAGTGTGGCTTCTTTATATATGTGAATTGCCACACATTAACACTTGGGTTAACATATTAGCACACTGATTAACATACTAATAATAATGATTATGGATCGCCAGTTTCATGGGCTCACATAAAAAAAATCCATAGCTGTAAAATCAGATTTAGCCTGTGGATCTGTCTGTCTGCTTCTTTGTACATTTACCTAACTGAGGTGACCGTAAGCCATGATTTTATTATATTCTTCTATTTATTTTAGAGTATGAAGTAAGACATCTCTGGTCTCAAAATCAAATCCCATCCATTTTAGAAAAGTAAACTGCACATGATATGATAATGCTGCAGCATTTTATCTTCTAGAAGTGAACAGCGGGGAATTGTTGTCAGATCTTGGCAGCTTCACAACCAAAATTCTCAATTTGAAAATGGAAGTCATAATGTGTTTTATGAATTAAAAGATGCAAATCAGGACAGCAAGCATAGCTGATTAAATTGTATAGTACTTTTGAACGATACAATTACTATTGTGCAAACACAGGGCACAAACTCACTTGTTTCTAAGCAGGCAAAGAACCAGGCAGTCAGATACTTGGGGCCCGATTATGAGGTTGGAGGTCTGAGGACCACAAGACTCGTGGTGGCACGGCGGTGGCGGTCTTGCGACCGCCACATTACGGCCATAGTGGTCGTACCGCGCTGCGACCGCTGACTCCACAAGGGAACCACTGTTACCTGGCGGTGACATGGCAGTTAAGAGGCATCAGTATGCTTGGCGGGACCGCCGCGGTCCCGCCAAGCATATTAATATTTCATCACCGCCACAGTGTCGGTGAGGAAAGAAAGGGGGACTTTCAGGGCCCCCTGTTGCCTCACGCCTTGTGGATGCACGCCGGAGGGGCACAACATTTGCCCCCCTGTGTGCATGCACTGAAGTTCCAACACGGCATGGACTTTTCAGTCCATGCTGTGCTGGAACTTCCTTTGACGTTCCCATTGTGGTACCTATTTTACATGCACTGCCTTGGGAACGGCAAAGGAAATGCCCGCCAATGACTAAAAAAGTAATTATAGGGTGGGCGCTCCTCACTTGGGTTTGACGGTGCTGTGGCAGGGCGGTTCTGCCACCGCACCATCAAACTCGTAATCGGGCCCTTAGAGTCAGCCTGCCATTCACACAATCACTCCACATGCACCTCGGGAAGTACAATACCTAAGCCAAGCATTACAGGGTCTGGCACCACACCAAACTGACAAATAAGACCAAAATACTGGCACAGGCTTGACAGAGATTAGATTATCCGCATCCCCAATGCGATACACCTTGCAGAAACAACCCCAAAACACTTTACTCCCATATGGGATGGTTGGCAGGTCTCAAGACCAACCTCCCATTCAGAGCGCAGCGTTGGGGAAACCCTCATCACAACACCACACTTACTATATTGGGAATGGTCTATCCCCAGACACCCCATGAATGATCCTACGTCGGTAAACTGATATTTGCCTATACATGGGTTAAAAGGTAAGAGTGCTAAGGGTCATGTAATTGGCTGTTGTGTACTTGATAAAACCGTGTTACATGCCAGAGGTTTTTGGCTACTGTACCTTGAATAATCTAAGCATTTGCCTTAGCGATCTCCTGCAGCCTCTTGGGGTCACTGATCAGGCAGTGTGGCTCTGCTGTTCGTAACAGATCAGCATGCACGACAGTTAATTTTGATTATTGTTGGAGAGCTGAAGTGTACAAGTTGGGGAAATTTCTACTGCACTTGTGTGTGTTCTTTCCGTAGTACATAGTTTAAAGACACAAGGCCCATTTCAAACCTTGGCAGAGAAAGGCAGCAGCCTCTGTTTATTTTTAATCTGAAGATTGGGAACTGTTGGACTTGATATCCTTGATGTGGTTCCCCCAACTTTTTATCTTCAATTTTCCTATTTTTGCTGACTTCATTTTCGCTGGCCTTCGGATTCTGTACACTTTACCGCTACTAACAAGCGCTAAAGAGCTTGTGCTCTCTCCCTAAAGCATGGCAATTGTGGCTACCACCCAATTGGCACCTTTAATTTACCTGTAGGTCCCTAGTAAAATGGTACTGCCTGTAACCAGGGCCTGTAAATTAAATGCTACTAGTTGGCCTGCAGCACTTACTGTGCCATTCACTTAAGTAGCCCTCTAAACATGCCTCAAGCCTGTCATTGTAGCCTGTGTATGCAGTTTTTAACTGCTGTTTCAACCTATCAAAATAAACTTTTTGCCAGGCCTAAACGTTCCTTTTAAATACATGTCACCCCCAGGATTAGCCATAAACAGCCCATAGGGCAGGGTGCAGTGTATTTAAAAGTTGGACATGTATTTGTAAGTTTTACAAGTCCTGGTAATCCTAAATATATTTTTCATTATTGCAAGTCCTACCTCTCCCATACGATAACATTGGGTTAACTTATTACATTTAATAAGTGCTAATCTTTGATTGGGGGCAGGTAGGAAAACTGAGTTTGGTCTCTAAAGAATTGTAATTTAAATGGCAAAGTTGAATTTTAAGCTTCAATTCTAAAAATGCTCCTTGACATTATCTTGTCCCAGCCAATTTGTGCCTGCAACCTTTATCCTGGGTCACATGACTAGATGTAGATAGCAGTTGGTCTTTGTGTATTGCTCCCAGATACTGAGAAAAAGGGGGAATAGATGTTGGACGGGCCAGCTCTCTCAGGATGAGGATGAGGAGCTGTCACCTACCACTCTTGCACATCACAAAGGCTCTGCCTCAGCACACTCACAAAGGTTTTGTTTTTTTCATAAACAGACTTTATTGAATTTTGCACAGAGAGTATAACAAGACACACATTTGGTACAGCATAAAGCGATACAGCGTTTAACCACGGTTCAGGCTATGAAGTTGCATGATATCTTAGTACAAGGCAACACCAACACATTTTTCATTGGGCATAGTCCTAGGTTTGTTGTCCCAGCCACCTCCCCCATACTCAACCATGCTTCAGGGGAAACCCCCCAGCCTCATAGACCAGTCTCTCCTGCTGTGCACACCAGTCCACCCTCAATCGCCACTATGAGCAGGTGGGAGGGGCAGGATTTTTCCAGCGAGTGACAATGTCCTGTTTGGCAACCATAAGGGCCGTGCCCAAGAACGGCCGATCTGCCCTAGTGCCCCCGGAGCCCTCAAGGACCCCCAGCAAGATCATCAAGGGGGAAGGTGTGACCTATTATCTCAGAACTTCAGTTAACTCCCTCACCAATGCGGACCAAAACTCCTGAATCCTAGGGCATAACCACATCATATGGTAGAAATCGGTGGGAGCATCGCCACAACGGGGCAAGTGGGTTCAGGGAGGAGGCCCACCTGGTGCAACCTGCCCGGGGGAAGGTGAGCACAATGTAAGCAGTATGTTTGAATCAGGTGCAGCCTGGAAGAGATGGTAATTAATGCGTCTTAACAGTCGTCGTCTTCTAGGGTACCCAGTCAGCCCTTCCATCGGGATTTAAG
The DNA here is from genome assembly GCA_963921515.1 of Calotriton arnoldi. Classification (NCBI taxonomy): domain Eukaryota; kingdom Metazoa; phylum Chordata; class Amphibia; order Caudata; family Salamandridae; genus Calotriton; species Calotriton arnoldi. The sequence continues at coordinate 18,773 of CAWUFW010017884.1, forward strand.
GTGATCCAAAGTCCCCGGGGCATTAATGATCAGTGTTCAGTAAATTTTGGAGACCTCACCCTTGCCCAGTGCACCCTTGAGGAGCTTGCCTTCCAGCGGCTGAACTCAGGGAGAGGGTCAATCTGCGAAACCAGGGATTGAAGGGCATGCCGCACCTGAGGTATTTGTAGAATTGTGTGTTGGTAAGGGCAGAGGTATCTTGGAGTACCTGAAAGAGATGTATGTGTGTCCCTGACCAGACATCACCCAACTGCAAAACACCAATAAGGTCTCACCTCCCAAGGCCTTGCTGCGCCGCCACCTCACACAACCAGATACCGTGCCAGAGGGGCGTTTGCTGTGTAAGTGTTGTGTCCCACTGAGTGTGACGTAGGGCAGCCCTCCAGGCCAGGAAATCCATTTTGGTCACTGGGGAAGTGGCTTGGGGGATTGGGGAGCTGTAGAGCATGGACATTATTTGGGAGAACCCTAAAAGTGATCATTCCAGTCAGTAGGCAGGATCCGACCAGCCCCTGTTAAACCAGTTGTGTATCACCAGGAGTTAAGAAGCCAAATAACAGAGGTATAGATTGGCCATACCTAAATCTCCGTCATATGGGCACGTTGGCAGTGAGCAAGGGCGAGGTCAACATCTGTGCCACAGGAAGGAGGTTGCAACCCTATCTAGGGCACGGAACCACGTCCGTTGTATGGGAAGTGGGAGATTCTGAAAGATATAAAGAAACCTCAGCAGGATCATCATTTTATATAGGGCTATGCTGCCCATTACATTCAATGTGAGGGATTGCCATTTATCGAGGTCACCTTTAGCCTTTCACGCTAGGGGCCAGAGGTTAAGGGACCAGGTAAGTTCGGGGTGGAGTGCCACCCAGACACCAAGGTATTTAAAACTGAGACAGCGGATGGGGATATTGTCCTGGCAGTCAAAGCAGGCTCGGGTCGGGGCCAGGTGCACTAACACTGATTTAGAGGGGTTCACCCAGAGACTTCAGACTGCCTGAAGTATTGACTGATGTGGAGACATCGAGGACCGCTCACTGTGGGGTCTGTGAGATAAAGAAGGACATCATCGGCATATAGGGCTATGCAGTCCTTATGTCCCTCACTCCACCTCTGCCGCAGTTGAGCATCAGTACGAATGAAGTGAGCCAGCGACACAATCGCCAGTGTGAAGAGGAGCAAGGATAGGTTGCTGCTGTGCCTAGTCCCCCTTCCAATAGAATAGGCACTGGATAGTACACCATTAATCTGGACCCATGCTGTGGGATTAGAGTATAGGTCCTGGACGAGTCTACAAAAACAGGGCCCAATCCCAGCACATACCAGTACCTGTCTCAGGTATCCCTGGTCCACCGTATCAAATGCCTTTTCAAAGTCGATTAGAAGTAAGGCTACGTTGGGTGGAAGGAAATGACGGTGGGCAAGGGCCACATTAAGGCATTGGAGGCAATGTCTCATACTGCGGGCCGGCTTAAAGCCACATTGGTCCGGATGTATCAAGATGTGTAGGACCTGCTTGAGACCGGTGGCCAAAAGTGTAGCAAAGATCTTGACCTCGCTGTTGATGCGGGATATTGGACGGTAGGCGGCACATGCAGTTAAGGGAGTCTACCTCTTCTGGATTACCACAATCGTGGTAGCATCTACCTCTGGGGGAAAGTCGCCCTTCTATGCTACTTCGTTATAAAGGGGCATGAAGTTGGGGAGTCAGAATGTTGCAGAATGTTGCGTAGTACTCTGCAGGGAAACCATCGGGCCTGGAGGGGGGTTTCTGGAGGCCACGGCAGACAGGGCCTCACCCACCTCCTCAGCTGAGAAAGGCTTGTCCAGCATCCGAGCTTCGGCCTATGACAGGCAAGGAAGGGGTACGTTGTTAAGAAACTGAGAGGCAGAATCAGGGTCCTCTCTGGGTGACGCGGTGTGTATAGGCTGTTATAGTAGTAGGCACATTTTTGTGCTATCTCTGGGAGACTATGGTAAGTGTTACCGTGTTCATCAGTGATTTCAGGCACAATTCTGTTTGCCTGCAGATGGGAGGCCAACCAGTATAATAGCTCCCCATTTTTATCTCCCCACCAATAGACTCTGGCCGTCGTGGCAGGCCATAGATGTTTGGCGGCCTCTAGGGACTGGAGACGGAATTACACTTGCAAGAGGTTTAGCTGCCGGGGGACTTCACCATGGAGGTCTGTTGCAAGGCTTTCCTCCAGGCGAAGGGTGCAGGCTTCTAGTTAAGTGATATGTAGGGAGCGAGCATGCTCCTGTGCGTGAATTCGCCCTTTGGCATATCCCCTTATGGTCGCCTTACTGGTGGCCCAGAGGGTGCCAACAGTGGTGACTGAGCCTTCATTGCTGTGAAAATATGCTTGCAGCTCGGTTCTGAGGGCCTGAACATAGGGTTTATCTTGAAGGTACTATGCGTTAAGACGCCGCATTAGTTGTAGGCCATCCCTAGGGGAGCCAAGATGGAGAAAGAGAGGAGCGTGGTCTGATATGCATCGGGGGAGAATCTGACCATGCTATATGGTGCGACAGTCAAGGGCCAGGACGAAGACAAGGTCAATGCAGGAATGGATATGATGTGCAGCAGAAGTATGTGTGAATTGGTGGTGTTCCCTAACTCCACACGTCACAGATGCTAAGAACGGTAGCTCAGTCAGAGATATGATGGGCTCTGCTGCATCTAAATATAGAGGGGGGCCAGTGGCACTGACCTCCAGGACAGGAACCGCATTGAAGTCGCCGCCTATCAATGTTAGTCCCTATGGGAGGTCTAGGAGGATCTTGGAAAGATCATGAAGAAAGGCGCCTACAGCCGCTGGGGTGCATAGACACTTATCAGGTTGGCAGTTTGACCCTCAACCGCCCTGGTGATCGCAATGAAGTGGACTTGGGGATCCGTGCTGTTGAGGAAGACAGTCATAGGAAAGGAACGACGCAGTAAGAATGCCACCCCTCAGAACCCTCGAGTAAATCCTGAGTGAAAGACCCTGTCATATTCTCTGTGTGCCAGAAAAGGGCAACAGTTACCCACAAAGTGGGTCTCTTTGAGCAGCACACAGGGAGGTGTTGGTGTGCGAATACCAGGACCGTGGTGCACTTCACGTGGTCCAGGAGCCCGTTGATGTTCCAGGTCAGAACTTGTAGGGATGTCAGACCGGGGGCAGAAGAGTTTGTATGCAGTCATGATGTGTGAGGGTAGTGCAATCCACCGCATAAGGCAGCTAAAGCATGTGCCCATAATACGTAACAGGGAGCTGTGTTTCCAGGACATGCTGTATAAGATATCTAGTAGGTGTATGCCTGAGAACAACAAAAAGCAAACAATGTACAAACAGATCAAAACTTTCAATAAAAATGAAATTTTACTAAGTCTCCACCCCCCTCGCCTCATACTTCCTCCCCAGAATCATATGTCGCCCTGAAAAATAAACTGAAGCACAAAACAGTTTCAAAAACAGGAAGGGAGTGGTGGACCCCTCCTTAATCTAGGATATTGACGGCCATCAGAACATAATTATCAAATTTCAAGTATGGTTGCCTCGGTGCCCCAAAAACAAGCAGTAGCGAAGGAGTCACAGGGCTAGACTCAGTGAGAGGTCTGTGTCCGCCAGAGGTTCGGCGTGAGGTGCAAAAGTTGCATCCTAGAGGCCTTCTTGATCCATCTGGTGTTTGACCGCATTGAAGGTCATGAGGAAGTGTGTCAAGGATGGAGACTGATCTCATGCTTGGGGAGACAGTGAGGAGGATTTGGATCTTTTGGTGGTGCGTCTCTTTCGTGAACGAGTGTGGGAGCGCTGCGGTTTGGGCGCTGTTGCTGTCCTAGCTGGCTCATTAGGTCTAGACCCTCACGGGGGGGCACTGCCAGGCTCGCAAAGCGGGCGCTCCTCTGTGAGCCAAGACCAGGCGGATTCCAGGGTATACATTTTTTTTACTTGTTGTCGTAGACCACTTGGAGCTTGGCAGGGAATAAGAGGCGATATTGGAGGCCAAGCGCCCTGAGTTTCTGCTTGACCATCAGGTAGGAACGGCGTTGCTGCTGAACCTCCCTAGTGTAGTCAGGAAAGAAGAGAACCTTGGCATCAATGCAGCGCAGTACAGGGCAGGAGTGGGCCTCTCGCAGAATTGCATCTCTGTCCCTACAGTTAAGGATTCAGGTGATCATCGGTCTGGGAGATGCACCTGGAGACGGTTTGGGAGTCATTGCCCTGTGGGCCCTCTCTGTATTCGAACCAGTTGGATAGTTGGCCATGGGGTATCCAGAACTGGATCGAGGTTTCGAGGTATTCATCGACTTGCTGTGGTTCGCTATCCTCAGGGATGCCGATCACACACACATTATTGCACCCAGAGCGGTTCTCAGCATCTTCGGTGCAGTGGTGCAGCTCCGACATGTGCGTGAGAAGGCTGGTCACCTAGGATTTTATAGTAGTGACTTCATCTTCCACTGTGGATAAGCGGGTTCCAGCCTCTGTGATCCTTGCAGTAGCGTTTCGTAGGTCTTGACGTAGTAAAGCGACTTCCACCAGCACCTCTCCAATCGTGGCTTCTACAGCGGTCCGGGAGGACTGAATGTCTTGGAGGATCGTGGCAAGGTCTCCTTCCGACGAGAGTGTCTTTTCTGCGCCAGCACCCCCAGTCTGACCGGCCCCGGGTCTGGTGGTCTATTGGTCCATTCGGGCCTGGGAGGTCACTAGGCGGGTGAGTTTGTCCTTGTCCATGTTGTGTGGGGAGGGGTGTCATCGCACAGCACTCCTTCCGTTGGGGACCTGGCCTGCTTGCCACAAATCTGATGCAGCAAAAGCAGCGGATCCCTAGTGAGTAGAACACTTCCTTCAGGCCAAGGGGATGAGCGTATTCGAGGAGCTTGGGGGCAGCAAGGTCTGCAGGAGGCAGTGTCGGAGAATCTTACAGGGCCTCCACCAAGATACGGTGAGATCAGAGAGATGGCGGAGGCTGCGCCAGTCAGTGGATACCAGGCCAGATTTTACCATCTGTAGGTCAAGGAGCTGTGTAGCAGTGGTGGGGTGTGGGTGAATTGGTTCTCAACACATGACAGTTACTGGGGGAGAGCTGCAACAGGGGGCACCCCCACTTGTACAATTCCCGATCCTGGGGGAGGGATCGACAGTCTCAGGGCTCCAGGGCCATAAATCAATCTGATCCCACACTCTCTAAAGCAGGAGTTAGGAGGGTTAAGGACTGCTGAGGGGGGCCAGGAGCTGTACATAGTAGCCCCTATAGAGAGGCTTCCTTAGGCCCGGGGACTAGACGACCCAGGAGGCGGGCCTCTACCTGTGAGTGGGAGATCAGGCCAAATTCTTTCAGGGCCACAGTGGCTAGGGCGCCTGCTCATCGTCTCTGACTGTTGAGCACAGACCCCAGAGTTGGTGTCGATGCTGTCACATTTTGGGGCAGAAGGCCCAATCAGTGTCCACAGAAGCTGCAGGGCCCGGCCTCAAGTGGATGCAAGAGGAGACCTGATAGCCTCCTGGGCCAGGCCCATGGAGCTCTGCAAGAGGCCGGGCAGGCCTCAAGGCCGAACCACAGCACGGTGGGCCCCCGGTCTCGGACACGGGAGGGCACAGGGAGGCAGGAAGCAGTCTTTCCAGGCAGGCAGTGCCCGGAAACCCCCCAGGTAGCAGCTCCGGTTCAAGGTGGTAGCAGGAGCTCAGCGTACGGCACCTTCCAGGATCCAGCAGTGAGGCGGCATCTAGCCTGTTCAGGCCACCATGTTGGGTCAAATGAGGGGCGTCATAAAATGGCAGGCAGACAGGATCACTGCACCTATTCACTAGCGGACATCACGGCGGCGGACATGTGTGGGGGCAATGAGAGGCAGTTCTGGGTGCAAATAAGGTGTCTGGATGGCGATGGATGGGAGCGGATGACGGAGGGGTCCAGAGCACTCTTAGAGTGCGACCTCCATTGTGACGCTCCAAGCCACGCCCTCTCACAAAAGGTTTTACACAAGTATTTTTTGCCCACAGTCAAGCTGGGGCCAGGGCATGGAGGCAGGAAATTGCAGACACCTCTAAAGGGGGAGGGCTTAAGAAGCTTCTTCCACTTCAAAGTGGGCACCAGGTATAAATAGTGGACCCTCAGACCCAACTATTCAGCTCACATGTGGATCTGTGGACTCTGCCAGGAAGAAGGACTGTTGAGCTGTGAAGTCTGACCTGATGACTTGCTTGCTGACCAAGGACTGCTTTGCTGCCCATTGCCTGCACTTGCTGCACCTGGACTCTTCAGCTGCTGTAAGCTGCCCTGCTGAATTCAGTCTGCCAGTGTGGATCCAGGACTCCAAGGAATCTCCAAGGGTTAGTCGACTGACCCTCTGTTCAAGCCACTGGGACATACCAGATTTCTTTGACGTTGTTTGCATCTCCACATATCTCCACGCAGCATGAAGCCACCAGCCATCGACTCTAGCCCAGTGTGATGCTACTCGTCCTCAAAGCCGACGTTTCTCAGTGCAAGTCCTCACAAGCCCCGGCGGCTTTTTAGACGCTGACGCAGCCCGACACTGACACCAGCTCAGGATGATGCAGCTCTCCTCCATTCCAATATATCTCAGGGCAAGTCCTTGCAAGCCCCAGCAGCTTCTTCAATGCTGACATTGGGCCACCTTGATGCATCTCGTGCCCGGTGCAGACGCATCGCAGCGCAAGTCTCCACCAGCCCCACTGGCTTCCACAACGACAACACAGGACTTCTCATCACAGCTCTTCGCCACCGATTATCAAATCCGTCACTTCACAATACATCTCAACATCAGACCTCGCATTGCAGCTCCTCGTCAATTGTCCCTCGATGCCGGCCGGCGCAGATCGACACAAGGACTTCGCATCAGGCCACAAGGTACTTTCCAGTGGACTAAACTCATTCTTGATATCTGGTCCCCACTCCATCACAGTTGGCCTGAATTTGTGACTTTTACCTGGTCTCCTGCAACCAGATAACCGTGGTTGGTGCTTTTTGCTTCTTAGCACTTGATTTCTACAAAACATTTAAAATTGCATTTCTCCACTTCTACTAATTCGATTTTTGTCATTTTGGTGTCAAATAATGTATTAAATTATACTGTACTTTTCTAAATTGGTGTGGGATGTTTCTTGTGTTGTGTTCTCACTTTATTACTGTTTGAAGTGCTGCATAAATACTTTACACATTGCCTCTAAGTTAAGCATGACTGCTTTTGTGCCTAGCTACCAGAGGGTTGAGGACCGGTTAATTTGAGGTTTGCTTGTGTTTCACCCTGGTCATCAAAACAGTTCCACGGGGCATATTTCCCAGTCCTGACCTGCGCAGAAGAAGAATGGGTTACTGTTAGAAATTGGGTTACTGGTTGACTGGGGTGTGAGCCCTAGTAAAGCAGCAACTACAATCCTAATCAGGGTAAGGTACAAGCAAACCCGTGATCATCCCCTTGGTAGCTTGGCATAGAGCAGTCAAGCTTAACGTAGAGGTATTTGTGCAGAGTTTATAGACAAAATTGTGCCAACTGTGTATATGTTTTTGCGCCAAACCGGGACAAAGTCACAAGTGCAGGCCAACCGAGATGTAGCGTGGGCCAGCTACAGGGACAGAGTTAGGCCCGCTGAACAGAGTACCTTAAATCCTGGTTAGCGAAGCATTGTGTGGATCCACGTCAAAGATGCATTGCGCAGCTGAAACAATGTGTTGGTTCCAAGATGCAGAGACGCTGCCATGCGAAGGGCTGCATTGTCATCGAAGATCCCGTCGATGGGGCTTGCAATGCAAAGTCCACGGTCTAGGATGCAGTGCGCGGTCTGGATGATGCATCATTTCGAAGAGCTGCAAGGCTGCAATGTGGTGTCTGGGGTCATCGCTGAGGATGCCGTCAAGAGAAACAAGGGCCTGCATCACGGATGTGTCGAGCAGTAGCGGTTTCAAAGGCGATGGGGACTGCAGTAGCGATGCAACTCTTTGCAATGGGTCGAATCCGCACAGCAGCTGAGATGTTTCCATTCTGCTCTGGGCTGCGCCGAGCAGCAGAGGAAATGTGTTAGTTCTGTTGGATCTGCAAGGCTAGCAAAGCACCTTAAGCCCACTTCCAAAGGTCCAGGACTGGGGTGGCACAACTTGGCAGGATAGATGCACAGCTGGCAGAGTTCCAGGTGCAGATGCAAGGCTGTTGGAAGCCTCTTATGTCCCTGAAGCTTCAGACCAGGATGCCAGTTCTCTAGCCTTTGGAGTCACTCTGGCTCTGAGTTCAAGAGATGCAGGTCCAGTCCGTCTTACTTAGTCAAAAGGGCAGCAGGTCAGCACAGCAGGGCAGCAGTTCCTTCAGAGAAGCAGTCCAGCAGAGTGGCAGTCCTTTCAGCAGCACAGCAGTTCTTCTTTCTGGCAGAGTATCTACAAGTCAGAAGTGTACTGAAGTGGTGGTGTTTGAGGTCCTTCTTTTATACAGAGTTGTGCCTTTGAACTGGGGAGTTGCTTCTATAGGCATGCCTTTGAAGTGCACAGATGCCCAGCCTTCCCTGCTCTGGCTCCAGATTAACTACAGGGGGTATGCATCCCTTTGTGTGGAGACAGGACACAGCCTATACAGGTGAAAGTGGGACTGTGCCCAGCTCCTCCCTCCCATCCTGCCAGCGATGGGTCATCCAGTCACACCTAAGCTCCCATTCTGTATGGCTCTCAAGGAGGAATACACAAAGCCTAACTTCCAACTACATACGGTCATGTGACCTGAGGCAGGCTGCTGGCACCGAATGTCTAAGGCCAAAAAATGCCAACTTTCTAAAAGTGGCATTTTCAGAATTGCAATTAAAAATTTGACTTCACCATTTTAAATGTGATTCCAGAGACACCAAGCAAGAACTGGTTATCTCTACCCATTTGGAAATTACACTTGTAAAAGGTAATAAGGCAACTTCAATGTCATCCTATGGGAGAGTTACGCCTGCAGTAGTGAAAAACAAATTTAAGAGTTTTTCACTACCAGAGCATGTCAAACTTAAAAGTACATGTCCAACTTTTTAAATGCACTGCTCCATGCCCTTGGGGCTGTTCAGGGCCTACCTTAGCGGTGACTTGTATGTATTAAAAAAGACGGTTTGGACCTGGCAAAATGTTTGCTTACCAGGTCGACATGGCAGGTTAAAATGGTACACACAGGCTCTGCAATGGCAGGCCTGAGACATGTTTAAAGGGCTGAAGTGGGTGGCACAATCAGTACTGCAGGACCACTAGTATTATTTAATTTACAGTCCCTGGGCACATGTCGCACACTTTATGAGGGACTTATAAGTAAATTAAATATACCAATTTGGTGTAAGCTGGTGTAGGCCAATGCTACCATGTTTTGAGCAGAGCACACAAGCACTTTAGCACTGGTTAGCAGTGGAAAAGTGTGCAGAGTCCTAAGGCCAGCAAAAACAGGAGGTCTGAAGGCAAAATGTTAGGGGGAACCTCGCCAAGTATGCCAGGTCTAACAGTTCCCTGATAACAAGTCCTCAGGAAAGTTCACCCCTAAGTGCTAAGAGTGCCATAAATACAGGCGCTTCAAGGGTGATGCCAAGTGTCCTAAGAGGACACTGCCCCCACTGGTGGGCTGGCACCAGGGCTGACTAGCATAGTGCCTGTAGAGAAGCTTGCCCCAGTTAGTATGGGGGGGAAGTGCAGATGTTACCCTAGTGTCCCTGGGTGAAGGAGAGATGGTGCCAAAGGCCCACATGCCTAGAATAATAGAAAGTATATATAGGCAGTGGGTGGCCATCAACGGGCAGCAGGTGGATGCTCAGAGAGACACAGGGGCAGTATGACTACCATCAAGTGTCATCTGTTGTCCTCAGAGCAGGTAATCCCTAAGGTACTCCACCAGATTATAGTAGCTAACAACCATGAAAGTCACTACCCAGGGGTTCTGGTTCCCTTTGAAGAGGGGGTGTTCAGGTTCCCTGAGGGTAGCTATGAGTTCATCTATGCCTGTGGATTGCCTGCTCGGTAATGACCTGGAGCACACCATCTGGAAAAAGGTGGAGCTCCATTCTCACATGGAAATGTTGGGGTTGCCTAAGTGGGTGTGCCTGACCATAGAGTTCATGGCCACCCATGTAGGTAGTCAAAAGGAATTGGAGCTTGGAAGAATGGCCCAGGTACCTGTCACAAAGAGGAAGGCCATGGGTTGTGGGAAACCCGTCCTGAAGCTCCCATGGTCTGGGAGGAGGCTGAGCCTGAAGGTGAGGCTCGAGAACCTACAGGGGTGACATTGCCTCCCTGGAAACCTACCTGGACTGGCCAGTTGCCAAAAGTAAGGAGGGCCCACCAGGGAGAAGTTCTGAAGACCACAGAAGTAGTGTCCTAATCTGGAGGGCCTACTATGACAGGCCAAAGCCCAGGCAGCTGGCGACATCTCTGATGATCACCTGATTTACTAGGAGAATGGTCTCCTGTACAGTGAGGCTAAGGTTCCTGAGCCTTGTGCATCCTGTTTGTTGGTGGTCCCCCAGTGCTACAGGACCTTCCTACTAAAGCTGGTTCACAAAGTTCCCCTGGCAGGTCATCTAGGTCAAGATAAAACCTTTGGCAGTCTTTTCACCCAGTTTTATTGGCACCAGATGAAGGCAACCTCAGATACTTTTTGCAGGTCATGTCCCACCTGCCAGGCCAGTAGTAAGTCAGAAGGGAAGCACAAGGCTCCCCTGGTTATCCTTTAAGTCATTGGCACCCCTTTGAAAGGGTGGGCATCAACATTGTTGGGCCTCTGGACCCCAAGAAAGCCCTAGGCAACGGGTTAATTCTGGTCATTGTGGACTATGTCATCCCAGTTCCCAAAGGCTATACCTCTGAAGAGAGTGACTGCACCCGCAGTGACCAGAGCATAAATGGGGATATTTACCCATGTGGGGCTCCCCAAGGAGGTAGTATCTGACCCGGGTACCAACTTCATGTCCGCATGCATCAAGTCCATGTTGGACGAGTGTGGGGTAACATATAAGTTCTCCACACCCTATTATCCCCCAAGTAATGTTACAAGTAAAGCTTGTAGAAAGGTTCAGCTAGACCCACAAAGGCATGATCATGGGCCTTTCAGAGCCCTTGAGGCCGAAGTGGGACATCCTCTTGCCTTGCCTGCTGTTTGCTTATAGGGCGGTACGACAAAAAGGTGTTGGGCTTAGCCCCTTTGAACTCCTGTACAGTCACCCTGTCAGTTGGCCTCTCAGCCTGGTAAAGGAGGGTTGGGAGCAAGCTCCCAAGAAAGCCCCTCAGGGTATGGTCAGCAATATGCTGGCCCTGCACACCCAGATGAAGCACTTCTGGAAGATGGCGAAGGAGAATCTGACAGCCAGCCAGGAGGTTATGAAGCTCTGGTATGACCAGAAGACCACTATTGTTTAGTTTCAGTCTGGCCAAAAAGGGTGGGTGATGGAGCCTGTTGAGCCCCAGGCTCTACAAGACCGATGGTCTGGGCCCTATCAGGTAAAGGAGCAAAAGGGGGAGGTCACCTACCTGGTGGACCTCAAGACCCCCAGGAACCTCTTGCTGGTCTTGCATGTCAATTGCCTCAAACCTCACTTTAAAAGGTCTACGGTTACCATGCTCCTGGTAACAGATGATGGAGTGGAGGAGGAGAGTGGATCTCTCCCCAATCTCCTTTCTTCTAAGGGGCAGGATGGGTCAGTCGAGGGTGTCAGCCTGTCTCCAACCCTGAACCTAGAGCAACAGAGGGATTGTCACCAACTGTTGGGGCAGTCTGACTCCCTCTGCTCCTTAACCCCAGGTACCACCACATGCTGTACCCAGGATATTGACTATGGGGACAGTATGCCTGTGAAGAATACGATCTACAGCCTATTTGAAAAGGTGAGAGCTAGCATAAAGGAAGAAGTCTCCAAAATGCTGGAACTGGGGGTAATTGAGCCCTCAAGCAGACCTTGGTCCATCCCAGTGGTGCTGGTCCCCAAGGCTACCCCTTCAGGTACCACCCTCAAACTCCAGTTTTGTGTGGATTACCTGGGGCTCAATTGTGTCACTAAGACTGATGCTCATCCCATCCCCCGAGCTGATGAGCTCATTGATCAGTTAGGAGCGACCAAGTTCCTCTGCATGTTTGATCTGATGTCTAGATACTGGCAGATTGCCTTAACTGAGGCAGCCAAAGAGAGATCTGCATTCTCTACCCCAGAGGGCACCTTCCACTTTCGGATTATGCCCTTCGGGCAGAAGAACACCTCTGCCACCTTCCAGTGTTCATCAATCAGATCCTGGCAGAGTTTAACAACTTCAGTGCTGCCTACCTAAGCAGCAGTGTAGTCTTCGGCTCCATCTGGAAGGACTACCTGTGCCACCTCAGGTAAATGCTTCAGGCTGTGCAAAGTCCAAGCCTGACTATCAAGGCCAGTAACTGCCAGATAGGGCAGGGATCTGTGGTGTACTTGGGTCACTTGGCTAGACAGGGAAAGGTACAACTCCTCCATTCTGGCTTGGGAACCCCCCATGACCCAAAGAGAGGTGAGGGCATTCCTGGACCTCACTGGATACTACAGGAGATTTCTCATGGGGTATGGCACCATTGTTTCTCCCTTGACAGAGCTGACTTCCAAGAAGCATCCCAGACAGGTGATCTGGATGGAGATGTGCCAGAACACTTTTGACACGCTGAAGAAGGCCATGTGTATGCACCTGTGTTCAAGGCCCCTGACTTCTCCCAAGAATTCCTCATGCGGACAGATGCCTCAGAGCATGGTGTGAGGGCCATCCTCTCACAGCTGAATGAAGAGGACCTAGATCAACCGGTAGCCTTCATCAGCAGGAGGTTACTTGCCAGGGAACACAGGTGGAGTGTAATAGAGAGGGAAGCATTTGCAGTGGTCGGGGTGCTGAAGAAGTTGAGACCATACCTGTTTGGGGCTCACTTCCAGTTTCAGAAAGACAACAGACCCCTTGAATGGCTAATGCAGAGAATCCCAAACTGTTGAAGTGGTCCATCTCCTTACAGGGAATGGACTTTACGGTGGTGCATTGCCCTGAAACTGACCACGGCAATACTGAGGTCTCTCCAGGTTCTTCCGCCTTGGCGACAAGAACTCCCATGAGTTGGTTCTCTGTGCTTTCAGCTGTGTGGGGACAACTGTTGGATCAGACATCCTTGGCGTGGTATCCCCCAGCTTTTTTGCCTTCAATCCTCTTATTGTTTCTGACTTTGTTTTTGGTGGCCTTGGGACTCTGCACACTTTACCGCTTCTAACCAGCACTAAAGTACTTGCGCTCTCTCCCTAAAACAGTCCCTGGTAAAGGGATACTGCCTATACCCAGGACCTGAAATTTAAATGCTACTAGTGGTAGGCCTACAGCATTGATTGTGCTACCCACTTATGTAGTCCTCTAAACATGCCTCAGGCCTGCCATTTCAGCCTGTGTGTGCAGTTTATAACTTCTGTTTCGACCTGGCCACATAAACCTTTTTCCATGCCCAAACCTTCATATTTAATACATATGTCGCCCCTGGGTAGGCCATAAACAGCCCATATGGCAGAGTGCAGTGTATTTAAAAATTGGACATGTATTTTTAAGTTTTACATGTCCTGGTAATGAAAAACTCCTAAATTAATTTTTCACTATTGTAAGACCTACCTCTCCCATAGGATAACGCTGGGTTACATTATTATAAGTGCTAACTTTCGATTAGTAGCAGGTAGAAAAGTTGACTTTGGTCTCTAAAGAATTGTAATTTAAAACCTTCTTTAATGATAAAGTTGGATTTTATCTATTTATTTATTTATCGAGTTTTGGATAGCGCAAAATTGACCCGAAGGCATCAGAATGCTTTACGGAGTTAGCATAGCAGCAATTGTACAAGTTACATAAAGAGCAGATAAGAGTACATGATAACAGTATAAAAAGAGTATACGGTAGACAGTAGGATAAATGAGTGATATAGCAGCAATTACACAGGTTACATTACGAGTAAATATAAATACATAGTACCCGTATATAAACGAAGTATACGAAAGACAGTTGGATATGCAAACAATATAGTTCTGAGGAAGTTATGGTAGGGAGTTGTGAAGGTGGGGAGAAGTAGAGGCACAGATTTTCCCCAGGGTAGCGATACTCAAAATTTAAATGGAGGGTGTGGAGCACCAGGCAAGTCACAGTTCTGAAAATGCCACTTTTAGAAAGTTGGCATTCTCTTGTCCCAACCATTTTGTGCCTGCAGCCTGTATCCTGGGTCAAATGACTAGGTGTAGCTGGCAGTTGGTCTTTGTGTATTGCTCCTAGACACCGAGACAAAGGGGGAATAGAAGTTGCCGGGATGGACCATCTCTGTCAGGATGAGGTGGAGGAGCTATCACCTATCACACTTGCCCATTACAAATGCTCTGATTCAGCACATTCACAAAGGGCTTCACACTAATCTTTTCTGCCCCCAAACAAGCTGGGGCCTAGGCAGGAAATTCCAGACACCTCTGTAGGGGAAGTGCTCTAGAAGCTTCTCCCACTTAGGACCCTTAGACCCAACTCTTCAGATCACTTCTGGACCTGTGGACTCTGCTCAGCTGTGAAGTCTGCCCCACTTAAGTGCTTGCTGACCACAGACTGTTTGCTGCCCAAGTCCTGTGGTTGCTGCTGTAAGCTGCACTGCTGAATCCAGCCTGCATGTGTGAAGTCAGTACTTGAAGGAATTTCCTCCTGTTCAAACCATAGGGGCATAACAGGCAGGGCTGGACTGGCCGTAGCGGGCACCGGGCATTTCCACGGTGGGCCTCCAGGGTGGGGGCCAGTTTTGGGTCCCTTGGAGGCCGTTTTTGTTACCGGGGGCCAGCAATATCGGCCCCTTGTAACAAAATCGGCCGAAACAGGCCCTAGCAATCAGCTCGGCCGCACCCCTCCACTTCCTCCCCCTCCCCACGGGGGGCCGGCCGAGCAGTTTGCCAGGGCCGGTTTCGGTTCCCAGTCCGGCCCTGATAACAGGCTCCTTCAACGTCAAACCATCTCGACATACCTCAACGTAGCGTGATGTAATGTAACATAAGCTTAACGTATCACGACGTAGCATGATGCAGCCAGCCATCGACTACGTCCCAGCACGATGCATCTCAGCACAAGTCCTTGCAAGCCCTTGCGGCTTCTTTGATGCTGATGCAGCCAGATGCTGACATTGGCCCAGGGCGACGAATCTCATCCCGTGCGCCAATGCAGCACAAGTCTCTGTCAGCTCTACATGCTTCCTCAACGACCACGCAGGACTTTGCATCACAACTCTTTGTCAAGTGCCATTGAATCATCAACTTCACAGCTGCGTGATGCTTCTAAACGCGGGTCCTCACATCACAGCTCCTCATCGACAGCCTCTCGATGCCGGCCCATGCATCTTGACGCCCAGGCCACAAGGTACTTTTCAGTAGACTGAACTCAGTTCTATATCTGGCCCGTGCTCCATTGTAGTCAGCCTGAACTTGTGACTTTGACCCGGTCTACCGCTTTCAGATAACCATGTGTGGCGCTTTTTGATTCTGAACACTTGAATTCTACAAAATCTGTAAAATTGCATATCTCCAGCTCTACTAATTGGATGTTTGTGTTGATGTCAAATAATTTGTAAAATTGAATTCTATTTTTCTAAATTGGTGTGGGATTTTTTTGCGTTATGTTTCCACTTGATTACTGTTTAAAGTGCTTCATAAATACTTTAGCAAAAAGAACAAATGATGGACGGAATGCTGAACAAATCAAACATTCACCCTTAGTCACAGATCTGTGTTTAGTCCATCATTTTTTTGGTCACCATACCACCCCACTTTGGACCCAGTCATATGCAAATCAGTCTTGACCCTGCTCACCATGGGAACAGTCCAGGCCGAACTGCCAGGCCAGGTCTTCCCTGGACTGGAAACAGACATTGTGGGACCGGTTTTGGGGTATCAACTCTCATCAGCCAGGCTAGCTTGAAAGCAGTGGCACAGTGAGCACGGGACCCATGTCTAGGCATACCCTTCCCACTTAGGGTGACAAAAGCAAAAAGACCAAATGATGGATGAAATGCTGAACAAATCAAACATTCACCCCTAGTCACAGATCTGGGTTTAATCCATCGCTTTTTTGCTCACTTCACCACCCCAATTTGGACCGCGATATGCAAATCAGTCTTGACCCTGCTCTCTATGGGAACAGTCCAGCCCGAGCTGGCAGGCCAGGTCCTCCCTGAACTACAAACTAGCATCCTGGGACCCGTTTCGGGGTGTCACCCCTCATCAGCCAGGCTAGCTTGAATCCAGTAGCACAGTGAGCACGGTACCCACGTCTGGGCATACCCTTTCCACTTAAGGTGACAAAAGCAAAAAGAACAAATGATGGACAGCATGCTGAACAAATCAAACATTCACCCCCAGTCACAGGTCGGGCTAGACTGTTCCATTGGGGTGCAGGGTCAAGACTGATTTGCATATGGCTGGGTGAAAACTGGAATGGCGCTAGATTTAATCCAGATCTGTGACTGGGGGTGAATGTTTGATTTTTTCAGCATTCTGTCCATCATCTGTTCTTTTTTCATACTTTACACATAGTATCAAAGTTAAGCTTCACTGATTTTGTGCCAAGCTACCGGAGGATTGAACACATGTTAATTTGGGGTTTGCTTGTGTTTCACTCTGACGAGAATTGTGGTTGCTGCTTGAGTAGGGTTTCATTCCCCTCAACCAGTAACTCAATTTCCTAAAAGAACCTCTTTTGTCTGATACCATGCTTGCAGGACTAGCTAATGTAGTACACATAGAAGGAAGAAATGCCTCTCATGATTGTATTTATACAGGAAGGTGTCCCTTCCTGCACAAAAACAATCCTGCCTACAATGCAGGCACCCTTGCACCATGACACAAGGGTGATTGCGCTAGTGCTAGGAAAGGTCAGGAATGCGCTGTATAATGGCAAATACGGCTCATTCCTGCTCTTTCACGCAGCACAAGGCAGCTTGCTGTGTTGTGCCGCATGAAAGAATGACAAATCTGGCCCCTTGTCTCTCACCTCCAGGGCATACACATGTGTTGCAAGTTTCAGGGTCTATGACAGGCAACATTGACTGATTGGCTGTTGTTTTCTTGTATGTGGCTGCTGGTGCAGCAAACAGTACTGTTAACATTGATGCACAGCTCACCACCTAAAGGAAATATATTTCTAAAGTGCTACTGCTGCTCCAGGCGCTATAAAGTCTAAGACACTCATTGGGGGTGGGGTAAAATTAGGATTAATAGAATCTCCTGTCAGAAAAGGTAAAATGATGGCCGGTGTTTAAACGTTCTCAAGCACCTCTCAGCCAAATACAAGGATATCAAAGAAGTTGCTGGGTTGCTAGGTGACCTCCCATAACTTCCTGCTGTTGGAGATCTAGACCTCCCAATGAGACAGAGAAATAATGAATATGCATATGCTTTTTGGGCACAGCCCCTACGCAAAATCTATGTTGGGATTTACCAAGCCACACAAATCAATATTTGTGTGGCTGTGCATGGGATTTTATCACAAACGTAGTGCAAGGCAGCTCAGAGCACTGCCATGTGTTGCCCTGCGTCAGGGAGGCATTAAATTGATGTAGCATGGGCGTTCCAGTGCATCCACCCATGTATTTTGACGCAAACCCAATATTTACTAAAGTCAGTAGACATGTGATTGTGCCAAAATGGTGCACCTACTTGAGGCTGGTGAAACAAGGAGAATTGTGGTAGTCGAAATCAATTTATCACCAGACAATAGTGAAGAAGTCACTTTGAATCCCTGTGGTTTTGCAAACCCCTGTGTCCTTTTAGAGTGGGCTACATGGAATCAGTTTGAATATCAGTTATTTTGAGTACATTATATTTTTTCACACGAAGTAAAATGAAGGAATCTGTAGTACTGGTTCCTTTCCCTAAGTGAAGCTGGAAACAGAATATAAATTACGAGTCCTTGAAGGAAGGAATGCATCCCACTCCCTCCAGCAGCCCTCACCTCAGTACCCATTCCTTCTTCGGTACAATGTACGCACACATGAGACCTTTCTTCAGTTGATTCAGGCAGGAGCGCTCTCCCTGCTTGTACATATAGTAAAAGGGATTTCACCCATTCCTGTGGGCCATGTGGTCACTTGGCGATGAGGTAATACAGGGGGCTAAACTTATGTTTTATGCTATTCGTCCCAATAGATTATAACTTTTTTTTTTAAATCGATGTGTATTTGAGTATGGTACAAATGAAGGGGTCCACAAGCGTGAATGCTATCGCTAGGCCACACTGCCACACAGAGAAAATTCAAGACCTAGTTTGAGTGTTAGCGTGAGATCTGTATGCTGCTTAACACATAACTAACACAATCTCTCGCCCCGCCCAGCACACAAGTTAACTTAAGCTGAAATATATACAAGACGTTTTTGTGTTATGTGTACCGGTAGCCCTTCAGACGAATTGAGGGGCATATTCACGAGGAAGTGGCGGTGAGAGGCGTTAGCCTCCTTGGCTTAACACCTCTCACCGCCACTTCGGAAACGCCAGGCTGCACCCTATTCTCAAGAATGTGGTGCAGCGTGGCGTTTCCCCCTGCGACAGCGCTAAGTCTCACGATTTAACGCCAACGCAGGCACCCTTGCACCAGAGTGCAAGGGTGTCTGCGAGCTGGGAGGTTTGTTTATGTACAGGAAGGTGTCCCTTCCGGCACATAAACAAACCTCAAATGCTGTTTAGTAACTTACATGTGTGCTGCTTCATGCAGCACACATGTAAGTTACAAAACGGCATTTTTTTTAATAGGTTTGTTTATGTACAGGAAGGGACACCTTCCTGTACATAAATAAACCATGGCATTTTGCTATTTCCATGTGTGCTGCACAAGGCAGCACACATGGAAATAGCAAAAACGAGGAGAAATTAAGCATTTAAGCATTTCTCCTCGTTTCGCCACCTAAAGACCAGGATTTTTCTGGTCTTAAGTTCGGCGCTGCCACCTATTATCGCCGCCCTTGATAATAGGTGGCAGCATCGAATTCAATGGGTGTTGCGGTGGTACGCCCACCGCAACACCCACTGCACGCCCCCTTTCACGCTAAGTTTAGCGTGAAAGGGGCCCTATTCTCAAGGCAGCGTTAAGCCACTTAACGTGGCTTTAAGCCAGGTTAAGTGGGTTAACGCTGCCTTGAGAATAGGACGCTGGCCCTATCGCCACGGGAACGTCAAAAAAAGTGACGTTCCCGCGGCGATAGGGGCTTGAGAATATGCCCCTGAGTATTCAGAGGTGTAAATATCATTTGTGCGGGAGGTGCAGCGTCACCAGAGTCCAAAGATGTACCCCAATTATGGCTGTCTTTTAATCCCTAGAAGAGCGGCAGGGAGGCTCATGGTTTTACAAAATGCTTAAGCGCCTATGGCACACTAGCTACTCCACTGCGAATAATTCCTTTCTATAGAACTTCAAATAAAATGGTGACAGAGAAAAAAAACCTTGATCTGCCTTCTACTGTATCGCCAGCTCCTTGTCGCCTCCTCCCCTCGCCTTTCATCACTTATCTCTTTCAAGGAAATGCAGCACCAGTCAGGGACAGAAGCAATGCCCTTTACTGTGCCCTTTTAACCAAAAGGTCACATGCACAGAGAAATGGATTGAAGAAATGATAAATGCACTGTTGGAATTCTATGGAGGCAAACTGAGTTCTGAGTCCTCCCCTGCGGGCTCAAAGTCTCGCTGCTACCCATGACATCACTTTAAAAGAGAAGAAAGCGCAAGCAAGTCAGTGACCTACATGGTCATTATAATCTGTGATGGCTAATTGAAATGCTTCCAGGGAAATGTAAAACGAAAAATCTTTCATTTTCTTTTTTTCCATTTATTCTTTTACGGATTTTATCGGCATTATATTAGACTTCTGAAAATATTGGGCTATCCGGATTCACACCAATCGAGGTTTTGCATCACAGTGGTCACGGGAGTAGCCAGAAAATTTTAAATATCCCCCTTTGCCCCCTCCCCCACTGTGCCTCCCCCCCCCCTCCACTTTGAGCCAAACATTTAATGACACAGACTGCGTGAAGCAAGTAAGCTCTACACTAGCTACTTTAGTTCTCTTCACCTGGACATCTTCCTCTCTATCCATTCATCACTCCACCCTTCCATTCACCCGTTCTTTGATCGTGCACCCCATGCTTTCATTATTCCAAAAATCCATTGACATTCCATTCATTATCCATTAGAGCACAGATTAATTTATTCATCATTTCGCTCATTCACCCACCCTTCTATCTTTTCCTCTATTTATTCACCCATCCTTTCATCGTTCCATCCATTCAGTGACCATTTCCTTTACACATTGATCCATCCATCCTTCCTTACTTTTATCCATTTGTCCTTAAACCCTTTCGTTCAACGTTCCATTCACCCTTCCTTCCAACTTTTCACTAATTGATTCTTTCACCCCTCCATCCTTTGTTGTTTTCAACCCTCCTTCCCCTCCCATTTCTCTCCGGTTTCTATCACTCTCTCTATTTGCTGCACTATGTTATTTTTCTGTGTTTTCAGAATTTCTTTTTCTCTTACCTTCCCTGAAATGGGCTCACTTAACAGCTGTTGGCCCCACTACTTAGCCCTTCCCTGCTCTTACCTTAGAGGTTTTATGAGACTTTGTCTGCCGGCCTGCAGACAGAATATGCCAAATATAAAACTAATCAACTTTCACTGAGACCCAGATTAAAATGCCAACAGGTGCAGTGGCTACAACCAGTTAAGCTGCTAAACTGAAGGATCTCTACGCCACTGACAGTGGTGGTGGAGAGTAAATAAATATGTGTTGCACAGTGACAGTACATAAAAAATAGGCAATATAAATGGTTGGTGTGACAGGGTGATAGGACCAGATACTTAAGCCCAGAATTAAAAACCTGTCCAACAACGTAGCACCCAAAGTTGCTGCGCTGCATGACTGGCAGAGCGCAGGAAAGCACCATATCTACAGAGATATGGCACTATCCTGCACCCTCCCTAGTGTCGGCACAGATTCCGATTGCGAAGCACCAAGTACACACCTTTTTACCATAATGCAAAAGTGTTTGTGTGAGTCAATGCTTACACTAGCTTTAAACAGTTTCGCACTTTGGATGTGCACTGTACAGTGCACATGCAAAGTAGGAAAAGTTAGGAGAAAGAAAAGCATTTCTCCTTTTTAACAGTAGCGTCAAAGTGGCAATATTTCTTGATGCAAAACCTTGTCTACTATTTTTAGTAGATAGGGTTTTGCATAAAAAACTATGGGTGGTTGCACAGGAACGTCCATGTGCCACCCATGGAATGTCCCCTTGACACAGAGTAAAGTAAAGCAGCACTTTGCTCTGCTTTCAGTCGTGCCGGCATGGCTCACGGGTGGTGGGCGGGGGTTTAACCGGGGTGGTGGACTAATTTAAGAATAATAATAAAAAAAAAAATTAAACTTACCTTTCAGCCAGCCAGGTCCCGCGTCTTCTCTGCTCCTGCTCTCCTGCCTCTGGCAGGAACAGGTTGCAGGCAGCCAGGCTCCCTCTCCTAAGCCAATCACAACGCAGCAAGCAGCGTTGTGATTGGTCGAAACGCCGCCCAACCAGGGGCTTATGGGGAGGCCATGTTCTCCATGCAGGCTGCATTGCAGCCTGCATGGAGAATACAAAAACAACAATTGATGGACAGAATGCAGAACAATGTCATACATTCACCCCAGTACAGAGATCTGGGCCTAAATCCATCTTTTTTTGCTCACCATGCCATTCCAGTTTGAACCCAGCCATATGCAAATCAGTCTTGACCCTGTGCTCAATGGGAACAGTCCAGCCCGAACTGCCAAGCCAGGTCCTCCCTAGACTGAAAACAAGCATCCTAGGACCGGTTTCGGGGTTTCGAGCTTGACTCCAGTGGCATGGAGCCACTGGATTCAAGCTAGCCTGGCTGATGAAGGGTGTTACCCAGAAATCGGTCCCAGGATGCTTGTTTCCGGTTCAGGGAAGACCCGGCTTGGCAGTTCGGGCTGGACTGTTCCCATGAGGCACAGGGTCAAGACTGATTTGCATATAGCTGCGTCTGAACTGAGGTGGCAAAGTGAGCAAAAGAATGATGATGGATTCAACCTAGATCTGTGACTGGGGGTGAGTGTCTGAAAAGTTTCAGTGCTCCGTCCATCAGCTCCTTGTGTTTGCTTTGCATGGAGAATGGCAGTGTGGGCATGACTGGTTTGGGTGGCCCTAGAAGGCTGTCCAAACAGTCTTTGCGCACTCAGGAGTGGGCACACCACTCCTCCCCTGCCTGCTCGCAGAGCAGTCCAGCCCACCCGCCCGCCCGCAACCAAACATAACATGGTAATAACTGAAAGTTATTACCATTTTATGTTTCTGCTTCTCGCAGTGCGAGAAAGCAGTGGGGCGACGCTCCTCCACCCTACTGGAGGAGCCACCCCTGCCTGCTTTGCATTAATTTCAAAACAAACACAAGGAGATGATGGACGGAGTGCTGAAACTTTTCAGACACTCACCCCCAGTCACAGATCTGGGCTGATTCCATCATCGTTCTTCAGCTCACTTCGCCAACCCAGTTCAGACCCAGCCATATGCAAATCAGTCTTGACCCTGTTCCTTATGGGAACAGTCCAGCCCGAACTACCAAGCCAGGTCTTCTCTGGACCGGAAACAAGCATCCTGGGGCCGGTTTCGGGGTGACACCCCTCTTCAGCCAGGCTAGCTTGAATCCAGTGGCAAAGTGAGCAAGGGACCCACGTCTGGGCATACCCTGCCAACTTAGGGCGAACAAAGCAAACACAAGGAGATGATGGACGGAGCGCTGAAACTTTTCAGACACTCACCTTGAGTCACAGATCTGGGTTGAATCCATCATCATTCTTTAGCACTGCGCCACTGGATTCAAGCTAGCTGGCTGATGAGGGGTGATGCCCGAAACCGGTCCCAGGATGCTTGTTTCCGGTCCAGGGAGGACCTGGAATGGCAGTTCGGGCTGGACTGTTCCCATGAGGGACAGGGTCAAGACTGATTTGCATATGGCTGGGTCCAAACTGGGGTGGCGTGCTGAGCAAAGGAATGATGGATTAAACCCAGATCATTGTGACTGGGGGGTGAATGTTTGCATCGTTCAGCATTCCGACCATCATTTGTTCCTTTTGCATTTGTCACCCTAAATGGGAAGGGTATGCCCAGACGTGGGTCCCTTGCTCACTGCGCCACTGGATTCAAGCTGGCCTAGCTGATGAGTGGTGATGCCCCGAAACCGGTTCCAGGATGCTTGTTTCCGGTCCAGGGAGGACCTGGCTTGGCAGTTCGGGCTGGACTGTTCTCATGAGGGACAGGGTCAAGACTGATTTGCATATGCCTGGGTCCAAACTGGGGTGGCATGGTGAGAAAAAGAACAATGGATTAAACCCAGAGCTTTGTGACTGGGGCTGAATGTTTGTATTGTTCAGCATTCCGGCCATCATTTGTTCTTTTTGCATTTGCATTCATTTCAGGCAGCTTTCCAAATGAGCTTTGCGCTGAAAGTAAATTAAAAAAAAAACATTTTACAATATGGTGCAGCCCTGCATTTCCCCCTGCGCTGGCACTAAATTTAGCTGCCTAGCGCCAACCTAGGTTCCCTTGCACCATAGTGCAAGGGTGTCTGCGTTGCAGGGGAAGATTGTTTATGTGCAGGAAGGTGTTGCTTCCTGCACATAAACAATCTTTAAATGGCGTTTTGTAACTTCTATGTGTGCTGCTTAATGCAACACACATAGAAGTTGCAAAACGTCATATGGAAACAGCAAAAATGAGGAGAAATTAAACATTTCTCCTCGTTTCGCCATGTTAAGACCAGGTTTTCCCTGGTCTTAATTTTTGCGCTGCCCAATATTTACGCCACCCTTGCAAATATGGAAAAACAACAATTGATGGACAGAATGCAGAACAATGTCATACATTCACCCCAGTACAGAGATCTGGGCCTAAATCCATCGTTTTTTTGCTCCCCATGCCATTCCAGTTTGAACCCAGCCATATGCAAATCAGTCTTGACCCAGTGCCCAATGGGAACAGTCCAGCTCGAACTGCCAGGCCAGGTCCTCCCTGGACTGGAAACAAGCATCCTAGGACCGGTTTCGGGGCAGCGTCAAAATCAATGGGTGTTGCAGTGGAACGCCCACCGTTCCCAGAACGTATGGCTTGTCTGAAGTTAATTACCTGGAATGTCCGTGGCTTGAATGATAAGCGAAAGGTATGATTAGTAATGGTTTATCTGAATCAGCAAGGGGCGGACATCTGTTTATTGCATGAGCTACATCTGACAGATCACACTTGCGAGCGACTGCGCGCAGGATGGATTGGGGAAAAATATGTGGCATGCTACTCGAACTACGCGCAAGAGGTGGCGATTGTTATCAGGAAGGGACTGACATGGCGCATGCGAAAGGCCCTCTGTGATGCACAGGGTAGATATGTTATGTTAGCCAGCACGCTTGGGGGACACCCACTTTGGCTGGTCTCAATATATGGCCCCAATGTCGACCACCTGGACTTCTTTGGGGAGGTTGATTGATGGTCTGGGACCGGGGGCGATCCTCTGGGGAGGGGGACTTCAATGTAATCCTAGATCCTGACAGAGACAGATCTGGGAGTGCGTGGCACCCCAACCCTAAAGCAGCGGCACAACTGCAAGCAATTATTACTGACAACGGCCTAAAGGACATTTGGTGCAGACAACCTGCAGGCGTTAAGGAGGGCACATGTGTCACTTCGGCCGGTCGCTCCTAGTCTCCAATTGACTATTGGCTAACATCCAGAGATGTGACAGATTGGGCCACCGAGGCCACTCACATGGCTAGAACACTCTCCGATCACGCGCCAGTGTGGATGGAATTAGAATTGCCCGACTGCCCTAGCAGGTCATTCAGCTGGCGACTACCACTTGGAGCTCTGCAAGATCAAGTCTTCCGAGAAGCAATTAGGAAAGCAATAGTAGAGTATTTTGACCTCAACATGCACACAGTGGACTCCCCCTCCACGCTTTGGAAGGCATTCAACGTGATAATCCGGGGCGAGTGCATCGCAAGTCAGGCGGGGGTCCTTCAATCGTTGTGGGCAGATCTTGCACGCCTGGAAGGGGATATTCGTGGAGAGGGGGATCGTGCGGGATAGACTCTTGCAGGATTACTTAGGAAGCCCTGGGCTAGCGACTGTATAAACACACTTCACAATCCCAACAATGGGGAGGTAGTCGGACAGGCGGTGGTCCAGTCAGCAACGATCTCCTTTTACTCATCTCTATATGTGGCACGCCAAATAGATGCCCCACCCAGAATTACAAGATTTCTTTGAGTCAATTCAATTGCTGTGGCTCAAGGACGGGCACCTGAAATATCCGGAGGAGCCCTTCTCAGAGGACGAGGAGATTGGAATTATTCATGCCCTGCCAGGGCATAAGACCCTGGGTCTCGATGGCCTGTCAGCTGCTTTTGATAAAGAATTTGCAACTTTGCTTGCACCGCACATTATTAATATGTATGAGGAAACAATGCAAAGGGGAGAGCTCCCCCCGTCTCTCCGAGAGGCACTCATCATAACGATACGAAAACCGGACAAAGACCTGATGAAATGCGACTCCTACAGGCCATTGTCTATGATCAATCTGGACAATAAGATCCTTGCTAAACTCATTGCATCAAGACTTCTTCCACTCCTGCCCAGTATATTGCAACCGGATCAATGTGGTTTTGTCCCTGGGAGAGCAACTTCCCACAATTTCTGCACTTTCTTTGCCATAATGCAGGAAATCAACCCTCCACTGCCGGCGGCGGTGATTTTCCTGGATGCCACTAAGGCATTCGATTCTCTTGAATGGCCGTACTGGTTTGCACTCCTGGCTAGATAAGGCCTTATCCCCAAGTTCATCAAACTGATTGCACTTCTATACACTAAGCCCACAGCTAGAATCCATGTTAATGGAGTGATGTCTCCTTCTTTTCCGGTGTCTCGGGGCACTCACCAAGGATGCCCGCTATCCCCCATTCTTTTTGCTATAGCCATGGAGCCTCTGGCGGCCCGACTCAGGCAGCACCACGCAAGCCGTGGGCTAGCATTCTGCCCACGGGTGATTCTCATCTCTTTATATGCCGATGACGTGACTCTGTACGTCAAGCACCCCCAAATAATCTTGACCCCTAATTCTGGCATTTGCGCGGTTTGGAGGTCTCTCGGGCGTGTCTATCAATTGGAGCAAATCGATGATATTTCCGCTCACGCTGGCCACTGAGAGATTCCAGTCGGAATTCCCTCTCAGCTGGGCTGAAGGCCCAGTGAGGTATCTGGAGATTTGGCTTAATCGGGACATAGACGAATTATGGCGCTCCAATCATGGCAGACTCATGGAGTGGCTGGAGAGCCGCTTGTTGAAATGGGAGAAGCTGCCGCTGGCCCTGACAGGGCGCCTAGCGATAGCAAAGATGGTTATCCTCCCCAAGTTTCTGTATCTGTTCGTCAACCTTCCAATTCCCCTCAGTAGCGCCTTTAGGCATAGACTGAGATCTAATTTAATATCCCTTACCTGGGCTGGCAAACAACCTAGGATTTCCTGGGAAATACTAACATTACCCTTTGAGCAGGGTGGATTGGGTGCACCTGACATGGATCTTTATTATCTCAGTGCACAAGCCCAGTTTGGTTATCACTGGATATACCCCAATCAGTTCATGGCACATACCACACCGGAGCACGATCAAGCGGCACCAACGCTGTTGACCACGGTCCTTTACAAACTTCAGTCTAGACCACGTGCCGTGGTAGACACGACTGGCTGCACAATTTGGGCCTGGCATGGATTGAAATGAAGGGCACAGCTGGAGATGCTATACGCTCCCTCTATACCGCTATTAAGAAATCCCATGCTGCCATTTGTGGCTGATGCGGGGGCTTGTACTAGGTTAAAAAAACTCTGGCTCGCCATGATGGGAGATGCATTTCCAGAGGATACATTCGTGGAACAGGCCACAGTGTTTGAGAGGGAAGACTTTGCGCGGTCCTGCATGCATGCTTCACCTCCTTACTGGTGGCACCCCCCACGTTCCAGGTGCTGGAGGGCTTTCTGAATAACCCCTCACCCCGCAGGCTAATCACACATTTGTATGCAACAATGCAGCACACGGTGCCGGTCTGTGTCCCCGGGGCACGGCGAGAGTGGGAGATACATCTGGGCACACCTATAACGGAGGAACAGTGGAGGTTTTGCTGTGCACAGGCTTGTGAGCTATCCCCCAACTATAGGCTGCACCTGATCCATTTTAAGTTCTTACACAGGCTATACAGAATGCCAGAATGGCTGCATAGGGTCGGCTTGAGAGAGGAGGCGGGGTGTGAGAGATGCCGGGCATGCCCGGCGTCCATTTTACACCTGGCTTGGGATTGCCTTCACATTCACAGGTACTGGGAAACTATATTTGGCACACTGGAGGTGATGCTGGAGATCCGCATAGAGCGTTCTCCTTTACTTGGTCTGCTGGGGTATGTGAGAAGTATGCCTGCAGAAAATAGGAAACTAGTGTCTATGCTCCTGCTGCTTGCGAAGCGCAGAATTGTGATGTGCTAGGGTCGCTGACGGGCCCCTTGTAGGACAGACTGGTTTAAAGACGCTGTGTTCTGTAACGGACAGCTGTCCACATATTGAGAACTCATGCCAGCATGGACACGCCCCAAAGATATCTGGGAACCGCTGCAGAGATATCTCCTATGAGTGAACAGGATGAGAGTGATCTTCCCTCGTCAGATTAGCATATGTAAGCAGGATCCTGGGCAGAAAGCTGGGAACGCTTGTCGAATGTCATGTAGCAATAGTGCTCCGCAATTAAGAGGAAACTGGTTCCCCCTCCGTCCCCCTCTTTTTCATTTTCTCTCCCCTCCTCCCTCCCCCTCTTCATATCAGCTGTGAGAATGTACTGAAATAAGGCACTTGATGTAAGATGTTCCAGCAGTGAGCAAATGTATATATAATCTGACAGTGAATGAGTATATGATGTAACAATACTATGCCTTTTATAGCAGTACTGTATTTGTAAGGAGTAAAGCTGCTCACTCGTACACACAGCTGATTTTCAATAAAAGTTTATTTTAAAAAAAGTCTATCTCTGCCCAGCCTGTCACCAACCCCCTGGGCATAGACTCTACCCTCCAGGGAATCCAGGAGTCCTGTCCCACACCCGAGATCAGGATCGGAGAGGTCGAAATGGACATCGTCCTTTTATTCCAGGATTTGCAAAACATTGCCAACAGGGTGACTGAGACTGAAGGCAAAATCTCCATGCTAGAAGACAAGTCTGGAGAGCTCTAGGAGGGAGGATGTGTCCTGTCTCTCCTCAATCAAGACATTAGAGGAAGAGGTGGAGCATGCTGAGAACAGGGTGCGAAGGAACAACATACGATTCCTGGGCTTTGCAGAGGGCTCCTCCCTGGAGAAATTTCTTGAATCCTGGATCTCCTCTTGGATCCCAACTGACCAACTCTCCCCATGTTTCACCATCAGGAGGGCCTACCGGGCTCTGGCACAAAAGACCCCCACCCCCAGCACCCCACCTCAAGTACATATTGCCAGAATCCTAAACTACAAGGACAGGGATGCCATGACTTTGGGGCATCAGATGGAAGGGGTTCTTTCCCTTCCAATCATCTTGTATCCTTGTATTCCAGAATTACACACAGCTGGATCAGAAGCTGAAGATGTCGTTCGACTCTGTCAAACAGAAACTTAAGGTGCTGGGTCTCCTACATGTTTCTGTTCCCAGCCTGCCTCAAAGTGCTGGATAACTCCTGCTTCTTGTATTTTGACACCCCCCAAGCAAAGCTAGGAATGGGCAACAGAGGAGAAAACCTTGAGGCGACTTACCCTGACCAGCCCTTTGAGAGATCTCCTCTAGATCCAAAAGGGCCCAAACACCAGATCTAGGGTAAAACTCCCTATAGGCACCACTCCTAAAAGTGCAGAGACCTACATTCTGAGTCCCTGTGATCCTCAAGAGAAGAAGATCGAGTTGGCCCACAAGACAAACCCGTAGCCATAAGCCCACCTGGAGACAATAACGATTCTCCTGCCCCTAACCACAGCCCTCTATGCTCAGGACTCCAGCTAAAAGTCACAGAATCTCTGTGAACTGTTCATCCTACTATTGACTCAGCTCGAGATGAGTCTTTTGAACTGCAGCTCTATATCCTGCTATCTATGGAAGGACCAGTTAAACGTACCCCATACTGTTGATTACTTTGCAAT
The DNA here is from genome assembly GCA_963921515.1 of Calotriton arnoldi. Lineage (NCBI taxonomy): Eukaryota > Metazoa > Chordata > Amphibia > Caudata > Salamandridae > Calotriton > Calotriton arnoldi. The sequence goes on from CAWUFW010017884.1 coordinate 48,009, forward strand.
GTTGATAAGGATTCTTTGGGCAATATATACTTCAAGGGTCGAAGTTTGGAGTGGTGAGAACTTGGGGAGTATGGGATTTTGTTTTGGTTTCTTGTGCTTTGTTGTTCCCTTATTCGTTGCTTCTTACACGTCAAATGCCATACATCACACTTGCGGTGTGTGTGAAAAGTTTTCAGGGCCATGAGTCCAACGCAGATGACACAACTGATGCTATGAGGTGTTCTCTTTCCCCACGCCTAGAGTTTAAGCATCCCCGACCCATGACTGAGTTCATGATTTTGATTTGCAATGTCAATGACCCGAACGACTGCATCAAACGGAGTGTGGTTTTTCACTTTGTGAAAAGTCACCTGCTGATGATCGTATTCCTCCAGGAAACACACCTCCTTGGCACACGCTGTCCGGTCTATGATAGGGTCTTTTACGTGGGACACACCAAGGGCTCACAAAGAACTGTGATTCTCCTTTATTGTAGTTTTCCCCTCTCGGTCACTCACTCCTCCGCAGATCGCTCCAGCTGATATACAGTCTTTGGACGACTCCTTGAAGATACCCACTACAACATAATTTCTGTTTGTGTCCCACCGCATCTCACGAGTGTGTTCCTGACTGCTCTGCCAAAACTAATCCTTAACCTTCCCCCCATGTCACATCATAAGAGCCGAGTTCAATGAAGTCCTGGATTCCCCGATAGAGCAACGGCCCAATGTAGGCCCTCCCATCTGGTGAAATGGGCCAGTGCTCTTGGCCTTTGCAATGTCTAGCGGGCGTGGCACCCTCCTGAGGTTGGCTACACTTGCATCTCAGCAGCTCGTTGCTGCTTCTCCAGGCTCAACTACTTCTTCATGCCAGTGGCCAACCTGGCGGCTACCACAGAGGCAACCATTCTCCCGAGAGGAATCTCTGATCATACCCAGGTCTAGATGCACCTGTTAAACTACTCTATTCCCACCCTAGAGCCCAAGTACAAGTTGGTCTACTCTACGAATCCCGCTCAAGTACAAGTCAATGGTGTTCTCTCCCCAATTTTTCCTAACAGAAGCCAAACCAGGCAAGGGTCCCTCCCTGTCCCCTCTAGTATTTGCATTAGCAATTGAACCGTCAGTGACAATGCAACAGGATAAACATGGAATAAGGCTTTTTAAGGTTTGAGCTGAAGTCAAGCAGGATTTAAGATCTTCAAACTCCTCTAACAGTCATCACTCCAAACAAACTGGACGCCCTTTTTGAGGAGATCCCTAACAGCATAAGAGCAACTATTAAAATTGGGAATAAACCTGCCATAGAATTTGGCCGTGCCCAGAAAAGCTTGAACCTCCTCTTTTTTAAAGGGATGAGACAAATTAAAGATATTTTTAAATAAGTTTCTTTGGGTTTTACACCTTCTCCTGTGATGACATGACCCAAAGATTATATTTCTGACAGACCAAACTTGCACTTTTTTAAAATTAAGTAGTATGCCTTTCATTGAAAATCTTTATAGCGTCTCTGACTTTGTCAAAATGATCTTCCAATACATTACTAAAGATCAAAACATCGTCTTGACAAAAGTTCACGCCTGTGACATCACTTAATATTTCTGATATAAGCCTCTGAAAAATAGATGCAGCTGAATTCCTCACACAAACAAACCTGATGATAAGCAGAGGTTAAGTCAGTTGTGGTGAAAAACGTATCACTGCCTGTTAGAAATGGGGGTCTCTAGTTGGCAGAGGTAGGTACCTTTGTCCAAATAGGGACCCTTGCTTCTAGTCAGGGTAAGGGGGATACACTCCTAAAATAACCCCTGCTCACCCACTTGGTAGCTTGGCACGGGCTTATCTCAGAGGCAGTGTGTGAATCATTTGTGAACACATACAGTAACACAATGAAAACACTACAAATGGACACCACACCAGTTTAGAAAAATCAGTAATCTTTACCTAAACCAAAACAAGACCAAGGCAAAAATCCACAATACAGTATCAAAAATATCCTTAAAAATAGGTTATTCGGGGGCGTGGCTTGAGGCGTCAAGATGGCGGTCGCACTCTAAGAGTGCTCCGGACCCCTCCGTCATCCGCCTCGCATCCTCTTGTCAGCGGCAGTTATCCGCTCCTTCTACCTGCCTGTGGTGGGTTCCTGTGCGGAGGGGGCCATTCCGGTCCGTTTGGCGGGCGATTCTGAGCCCCCGGTGCCCGGTTCCGGACCTTCTCCTCTCGCGGCTCCGAGGCTGCAAGATGGCGGCCGCCACCAAAGCCCAGCAATAACTGCGGCGCCATCGCCTCGTGAGGCCACCGGTGCTGCACCACTGTCTGCCTGCGACTCTCTGCGGTGGCCGGCTTGGCTCCGGTGTGTCGCCCTGCCCGAATGGCGTTGATCGGGGGTTGAGCCTTCGGCCCGCGCCCTTTGCGCCAGCTACGACGCCGTCCGTGGACGAGGCTGGGGAGACCCGGACACCTGCCTGACGCCCGTGGGAGACCGGCGCGCAGGGAACACCGTCCGGAGCCGGAGCGCCCTAGCTGAGGCAGTCCCACTGATCCTTCCGACGGGGACCGCCCTGAGACCTGTGGAAAGGTGTCGGTGAGTGGGGAAGACCGGGGGTTCGGCTACCTTGTCGGGTAGCGGTGTGAGGGGCTGACACTGGTGCTCCGGGCCCCCCCCCCCAGCGCCGGCCTGCGCTGCTCTGGTCTGCGCTGCAGCCCCGGCGCGGCCCTGCTGGCCGCCTCCTGCACTCGGGGGAGCAGGCGTGGGAGGCCTGCTTCGCCATCCCCCACCTGAGGCCTTGGTTGCGGCCCATCGGCGGGAGTGACGCCTCTGTCCTGGAGGGTTTGCCGGCGCTGAGTTCTCCGCCTCTGGCACAAGGTCTTTGCGGTGCCTGGCCCGACTTCTCCGGCTGCCTCTGAGGTGGTGGGCTGGGGCCTGCCTCGTGTTGACGCTGGCGGCCTGGACCGACCTGTCGGCCGTGGCGGGAACCATCCCTGCTGAGCGGTGCTAGTGGAGGCGACAGAGTCCTCCGCTAGGTGGGGGCCGGGGTTCGGCTGTCGGGTCGGGCAGCGGCGCGGGTGTCGGGGTCTGTGCCCTCGCCCAATTCCGGACATCATACCGCCCTTGAGGCTGCGAGGCTGGGGGGCGGCCTGCGGGGCAGAGCTGGGCCATTTCTCCCCGGACGCCTGCAACCTGTGCTCTTGTGAGGCCCTCCTGCTGGGCCGGAAGATCTATCAACCCGCTGGTGTGTGGAGTGGGTGACCGGCTGTCGTCTCGGGCAGCGAGGCGGGTGGAGCTGGCATTGGGCGCCCCCACGGCCACCTACTGATCCGGTCCCTTGGGGTGGCACGTCATCGGACGTGTGGTGTGGGGTCCGCGGGGCCGGGTGCGCGGCCTGGAGGGTTAACGGGACAGGGCCTGTCGTGCTCTGCGCCTCTGGGGTGGAGCCACCGTATTCGGCCATCTCTTCGGGTGGCGCTCTGGGGCCCCCGCGTGATCCCGGATTGAATACCTGGTTCTCCCGTGCGGCGGCGGGGGCCCGGCTCCCTGGCAAGATCTCCGAGCCTGTGGTGGGTTCCTACCATACATATAAACTTTGTTACTCCACTGGCGAGTGGAGTTACCGCCGGCCATGGGGAGAGATAGGGCCGCGAAATCCGCGCCAGCTCCTACGCAGACCAAAATGGACCGCTTCACTACCTCGGAACAGGTTCCCCTGGAGGGGCTGATGGGGGCCTTCCCCTCCCCAAGAGAGGGACCTTGCCACCATCCTTCAGGCCATCAGTACCTCACAGGCGTCCGTTGAGGGGAAGATTGGAGAGGTCAAGGTGGACGTGTCCCTTCTCCGGCAAGACCTCCGTAATGCTACGGCGAGGCTGACTGAGGCTGAATCCCGCATATCCACCGCGGAAGACGACATTTCCCAGCTGAAAGAACAAGTGGCCCACCTCAACAGTCACACTAAGGAGCTCCACCGGCGGGCCGAGGACGCTGAAAATCGTGCCCGCCGTAATAACCTCCGCCTGGTGGGGTTTCCCGAAGGGGCGGAGAAGGGACTGGCGGCCACCTTCGTTGAAGATTGGTTTACATCCTGGATGCCCAAGGACGCCCTCTCGTCCTGGTTCGTGGTGGAGAGAGCCCACAGGTCCCTGGCACCCAGGCCTCCTCCAGGGGCTCCGCCGCGCCCCCTCATCCTAAAAGTCCTTAACTTTAAAGACCGGGACGCTATCCTGCGGGCGGCACGAGAGAAGGGGACCCTCCAGTTCCAAAACCATAACATTATGGTATTCCCAGACTACACCAGGGAGGTGCAGGAACTTCGGCGCTCCTACACAAACGTAAAACAAAAGTTGCGGGCCCTAGGCCTACAATATCAGCTCCAATTTCCGGCGCGCCTACGTGTTATCTTCCAAGGCCAAATTCAGTTCTTTGAGTCACCTCAGGCAGCATGGACATGGCTGACGGAGGAACGCCCTCTCCGACAAGGGAATGCCCCTGCCGCGGGGCCTGGGGGCTCCCAGCCCCGGGGGCCTGGGTTGCCGGGACGCAGGCGCCGGCGTCGAACACAATCTCGTAAAGGGCGCCAATCGCAGACAATACCTAGATCCCTGAGCATGGCGGCCCGGGGTCCCGGGACTCCTCCAGCGGGTCGGGCTCTCCACCACGCGGCAGGCACTGCTCCGCCGAAGACCGGCCTGGACCGACCTCATCGCCGTCCCGGGTGGGCTCACCCAAACCAGACTCGGACCTTTCTCGCACTCCGACCATTTGAAGGCCTGGTGGGCTTAATGTGCCGTCCATTGACTGCTGGGGCGGGTCGCCGCCGCGCTGGGGCTCGCTGCCACTGGTAGACTTACAAGTGTAACATTCAGTTCTAATGCCGATACATTGCTGATCCGATCTTCTGGAGGGGTCCTCCACGCACCCAAATACGAACGTTGTAGTTTGGTATTGTTCATATGGGGGGTCGACAGATGCTTCCGTTCTCGAAGTGTAGGGTGGGGGGAGGGGAGGTTTGGGGAAGTTTTTCCTGTTATGTTTCTATTTTGTTTGTCTTTTGTTTCAGCAACCACGAAATGACATATGTTTCCTATGCAAGAAACGCGCATGCCCCTACTGCATGCGACGGCCCATACATTTGCGGACTCCCACACACGCACCCCGGTTTGACTATGCACTCCACAGTAGTGACCTCCCGACATGACTGCTAACACTACGCCTAGGGCATCTCTCCACGTGCTGTCGTGGAACGTTAATGGTCTTCTTGATCGACATAAGCGCACGGCGGTCTTGCGGTATGCACAACACCTCCATATAGACATACTCATGCTTCAGGAAACACACCTCCTTGGGAATCAGTGTCCCTTCCTGGCGCGTTATGGATACGATAGAATATGGCACTCCGGCTTCTCTAGGGGCTCCCGCGGGGTGGCAATTCTCCTGAGGCGCAATCTGCCCCTTGTCCTTTCCCAGGTGACTCACGACCCGCAGGGGTCCTTCGTAGCAGTTAGCGGCTCCCTGGCTGGCTCCCCCATCAATCTGATCTCTGTTTATGGCCCCCATCGATGCTCACACCTACGCTCACCCAGACCGCCGCTCTGATGAACAATATGCCAGTGGGCACCATGATTGTGGGAGGCGATTTTAACGCTGTTTCCTCCCCGGCCCTTGACACCACAGGTCCTCCTTCCATCTCCCGCAAAACGCAGGCGAAGCAACTCCAGAACTGGGCCGAATCGCTGGGACTCTGCGATACATGGCGTATATGGCATCCCCACACCCTGCAATTTACACACACCTCCGCGGCCCACCGAACACAGGCACGCATAGATGCGGTCTTTGTCTCTGCACCTGAGTGCTCAGGGGTGGTAGATGTCCGCATCCTACCGCGGGGTATCTCTGACCATTCTCCAGTGCTTCTTAGTACAGGGACTCCCCCTCCTTCAGCCCGTCAAACATGGAGAATGAACGCTTGGTTCCTCCAAGACAAAGACTTTAAACAGGTGGTGGGGACGGAACTCGGGCATTACTTCCGCACCAACGACGGATCCGTGGCCTCGCCGGGTATCTTGTGGGAGGCCGGAAAGGCGACTATCCGGGGGTCGCGAAGGGACAGCTCAAGAACCAAAGGCAGGTGCAACTGCAAGAAATTTCCTCAAGAGAAGCGCAGGCGCTTCGCTTGGAACAACTAGTATCCTTGTCTAATGATGCCGCCCAGGCCCGACAACTTGCTCTTCTGCGGGATGAAATTAAACAGCTATCTTTGGACGCTGCCAAGCTCCTATGGAGGTCGTCGGTGGCGCGAATCTATGGCTGGGGGATAAGAATGGCACGATCCTGCACAGGCTAGCCACCTACCCCAGGGCGAGCCGCATTATCTCAGAAGTGTCGGATGAGGCAGGAATGGTGCACTGCGCCCCTACGGCGATGGCCAACACCTTTGCCACCTATTACCGATGTTTATATGCAGCACGTGTCCCGGCCCTCTTGCTCTCTGACCTCCTTGACCGGGGTAAGGTACGTCTTCCCTACCTGGAGACGGCTGCCCAGAAGGATTTCGAAAGGCCCATTTCTTTGAAAGAAATCGAGGGGGCCATCTCCTCTGCCTCTTCGGGCAAGACTCCGGGCCCCGATGGCCTTCCCCAGGAGTATTACGCGGCGTACCGCGAAATTTTAGTGCCCCGTCTGGCCGCTTTGTTTCAGGAGGCGGTGGAGAAGGGCTCCTTCCCGCCTGAAACTGACATTGCCACCATTGTGGTCCTCCCGAAATCCCAGCCCCCTTCGCGTCATTGTGCGGACTATCGTCCTATCTCGCTCCTCAATACGGAGATTAAGCTGTACGCCGCCATTCTGGCTCAGCGTTTGAAGCCCTACTTGGCTTCCCTGGTCCACGTAGATCAATGTGGCTTCATGCCTCAACGCGGGACCCGTCACTGCCTCCGGAGGCTGCAACTGGCTCTAGCCCACAGGCACTTGCTAACTCCGTACTTGGCTCTCCTATCCATCGATTTTGAAAAGGCGTTTGATTCGGTGGATTGGACGTATTTGCGGGATGTGCTGACCGAATTGGGTTTTGGGCCTCGATTTAGAGCGTCGGTTCAGGTCCTTTACGCCCACCCGCGAGCGCGTGTGCTGGTCAACGGTGTACTGTCAGAAGCCTTCCCTATTCACAGAGGCACTAGACAGGGATGTCCTCTCTCTCCATTGCTATTCGCCCTGGTTATGGAGCCCCTGGCCGCTCTGGTGCGGGCCGAGGACGGTATTCGTGGATGGGAGTGGCCGAGTGCAGAGGCGGACAAGATCGCACTTTATGCGGACGACGTTCTGATTTTCCTGGCCGATCCGGCCTCCTTGGGGCCACGATGTCTCCAGACCCTAGAACACTTTGGGCAGGCCTCCGGGCTTAGACTGAACCCTGGGAAGTCCGTCCTGGTCCCTCTGCACCTCTCTAGGGAATGCTATGACTGGCAATCCACCATACCGCTGCGGAGACAATCCTTTAAGTACTTGGGGCTGTGGATCACTCTCCTTCCCGAACTGGGTTGGGCGCTCAATGTTGCCCCAGTTGTTAAAAAGGCCAAAGAAGATCTCCAGAAGTGGAAGACTCTTCCCCTCAATCCGTTGGGGAGGGTCGCCCTGTTTAAAATGATGATCCTCCCCAGATTTCTTTACGTCCTCCAGAATACTCCTTTCTGCTTCCCCAGGCCTTGGTTCCGGGAATTGGACAGTATAACCACCAAGTTCCTTTTGAACGGGGGTAGGGCACGCCTGGCTCTGTCTACTTGTCGGATCCCCTCCTTCGACGGGGGAATGGGGATGACGAACCTATACCTTTACTTCCTGGCTGCACGTCTCCTGGTGGTTCACGACTGGTTCAACGGGGGCTGGTCCGATCCGGCCTACAGGCTCGAGCTGAGCGAGCTGGGTCTACCCGCCATTCAATCGATGCTGTACGGGAAGACAATCCCAACCCAGCTACCGGAGGTCACACGCTCCGTGTTCCTGGCCTGGCGGGCCTCGCTGCGTCATACTGGGTGGACGCGTAGGTTCACTCGGTGTACACCCCTTTGGCAGGGGGCTTGGCTCCGGGAAGTTAGTGGGTTGCAGGGGTTTAAATCGTGGGATCTCATTGGAATTACACAGCTGGGGGATGTATGGGCTACAAGCCACCTGCTTTCCTTTCCGGAGCTCCAAGCCCGTTACTCCTTACACTCCTCTCAATTCTACAAGTATTTGCAGCTGAGACATGCACTCCGGATACACATTGCGGACGATACACGGCTCCCCGAACACAGCCCTACAGAGGCGCAGACAATGCTGGGAGATTTAGGTAGAGGGGGCATTTCCCGCATATACCGCACCCTAGTCAACAATACTTCCCCCTCCCTGGACAAGTTGAAGGACCAGTGGGTGGAATGGGTGGGCCACCTCGATGAGGTGGACTGGCGTGATGCACTTATGGCACCCAAGACGGTCACCACTTCTGCTAAACTTAAGCTGATCCAACTTTACTACTTACACGCCGCTTACCTTACTCCCCTGCGCTTGCATCGAGCGGGCCTGCGTCCTGACGCGTCATGTGCGAGATGCACCCATGCCCCGGCTGACTTCTTCCATGTGGTTTGGTCCTGCCCCCGGCTGGAGAGATTTTGGGAGGCAATTGAGGGGGAGCTAACGGAGGTCCTGGGTTGGGAGGTTCCTCATGACCCGCGGCACTCCATACTGGGAATCCTGGATGGGCTGGATGGAGTCCCGGAACGACAAAATATTTTTCAAGACAGCCATGATGGTGGCAAAGCGGGACATAGCGGCGGCATGGATAAATCCTGAACCACCGGACATAGGGAGGTGGCGACGGGGGGTGGACTGGTGTGCGACCCAGGAGAGGGCCCTTTACATGGCAAGAGGGTGCCCGAAGAAATATCGACGGGTGTGGGGGAAATGGCTGGGTACGGTAGAAGGCTCGGAATGATTTGTTTCGTCATTGTTATCTGTGCAGGTTTCATGGAGTGCGGGAGTGTGGGATACGTTCACTATCAAAATGTCACTGATTTTGGGTCCATCGTGTAGTTGTTTCATACGATGTAAAACAATAAAAATTTGTTTATCAAAAAAAAAAATAGGTTATTCACTCAAATCAAGCTTCTAGCAACAAATAACTCCACCTGGAGTTATTACGACGTCGTGACAGATGAAAATCCCAAAGAATGGCACCAACCGCGAGGTGCGCGGCGTCGGGCCCGGAGTCAAGCAGACCCACAAAGAACAGTACCTAAGAATTGATGAAAGCAAAGACGGTGCACGGCGTCAGGGAGGTGATGCTTCATTGACGCCTGCGGCGTCGGTGCCTTAAGACCCCAGGGGAGGTGATGCCTCTGTTCCTTACTGCAGCGCAGGGGAGATGAGACGTCGATTCCTTACTGTGTCGGGGAGGTGGCGTCACGGATGGCAGCGAGGCGTCGGTTCCTTACGACGGTGTGATGTCGATGGATTTGGGAGTCACCCACGTCGAGGATCGGCTCCACGTTGATGAAGCACCGGCGTCGTTGAAGTTGGGGCTCCGGAGCAGGCAGCGACCTCGATGACGGCTTCGGAGTCGATGCGGCACGGTGTTGACAGGCGTCGGGCCTACGGTGCAAGTCGGGCGGTGCGTCATGCTCTTCACGAGTGGTCCCCACGGCTTCGGTGCAGGTACGGCGTTGCTCGCTGATGTCGGTGTTGCAATTTTCTTCTGTGACAGCTGAAACATCAGTTCCAGATGCAGAGAGACAGAAGGGATGAAGTCTTTGTGTCCCTGAGACTTCAGAACAGGAGGCAAGCTCAGTTTCAAGCCCTTGGAGATCTTTTCTTCGAACAGGTGACAAAGCAAACAGCAAAGTCCTTTTTCTCCTTTCCTTGGCAGCAAGCAGCCACTGCAGGCCAACCCCAGACAGCAAACAGCACAGGGGCAGTATTCCTCCTCAGCTTATCCGGCTCTTCTCTTTGGCAAAGGTTCCTCTTGATTTCCCAGAAGTGATCTAAAAGTCTGGGGTCTGGGCCCCTCTTTTAATCCACAAAAATCCTTTGTTCTATGAAGGCAGAGAGTGTCTGTACCCAGCCAAAACCAGTTCTGTCCTCACTGGTGCAGCTTCCTGGCAGGAGGTGGAGACAGCATTGTTGAAGGCAGACCAGGCCCATGCAGGTGAAAGGAAATCTCCTCCCCCTACTCTAAATGCAGCCCAGGTCTATTCAGCCCAGCCCTGACTCATCAGACTTCTGGAGCCATTGCCCCTCTCCAGCCCCTGTCATCCAAAAGGCAGGCATGCAATACACAGACCTAGCAGAGGCACACTGGATGGTTAGGCAAGAAAATACCTACTCTCTAAAAGTGGTATTTTCAAACACAGAATGTAAAAATCACCCTCACTAAAAGATGCACTTTAACATTCTGAGTTCAGGCTTACTAAATTTTACTTTTCTATCTTGTTCCCAGGGTCAGTTATGTTTATAAGATGTTATAAACACACTCCCCATTCTGTCCTATGGGAACAGATAGCCTTGCAATAGTGAAAAAAGAAATTGACAGTATTTCACTATGCCACACACATCAGGGCATGTCCTACCTTTCACATACAATACACCCTGCCCACAGAGGTACATTGGGCCTACCTGAGGGGTGACTGATATGTAGAAAAGGGAAGATTTAGGGACTGGCAAGTGTGTGCACTTGCCAAGTCGACATGGCAGTCCCAGACTGCCCACAGGCTCTGCAATGGCAGGCCAGAGTTACATTTTACAGGCTGCTTCTGTGGGTGGCACAATCAGTGCTGCAGCCCACTAGCAGCATTTGATTTACAGGCCCTGGGCACACACAGTGCACTATACTAGGGTCTGACAAGTAAATCAAATAGCCAATCATGGATACACTAATCCATAACAACAATTTACAAAAGGGAGCACTTGCACTTTGGCACTGAACAGCAGTGGCAAGGTGCCCAAAGCATCTAGACCAGCAAAAATGGAGGCAAAGGCAAAATAAAATGGAAGGGAGACCCACGCCAATGGTGCCAGGTCTAACACGTGTCCCCTCCAGCTGAAATGTGGGGAGAACTACCAACCCTCTTGAGAGTTTTCTTCACTAAGGCAGAAAAATCTGGACAGACCATCAGCATTGGCATGTTCTGTACCAGGGCGGTGTTCCACCGTAAAGTCCATCCCCTGTAGGGAAATGGACCACCTCAACAGCTTTGGATTCTCACCCCTCATTTGCATCAACCATCTGAGGGGCCTGTGGTCTGTCTGAACCCGGAAGTGAGTCCCAATCAAGTATGGTCTCCGCTTCTTCAGCGCCCAGACCACAGCAAATGCCTCACGCTCAATCGCACTCCACCTCTGTTCCCGTGGAAGTAACATCCTACTAATGAAGGCTACAGGTTGGTCTAGGCCGTCCTCATTCAGCTGTGAGAGCACAGCCCCCACACCATGCTCTGAAGCATCTGTCTGCACAATGAACTCTTCTGAGAAGTTGGGTGCCTTAAGCACGGGTGCTGTGCACATGGCAGATTTCAGGGCATCAAAAGCCTTCTGGCAGGCGTCAGTCCAATTCACTTTCTTGGGCTGCTTCCTGGAAGTCAGCTCTGTCAAGGGGGCAACAATGCTGCCATACCCCTTGACAAATCTCCTGTAATACCCGGTGAGTCCTAAAAAGGCTCTCACCTCTGTCTGGGTCTTGGGGGGTTCCCAAGCCAGAATGGTATCAATCTTGGGCTGTAGGGGCGCCACCTGGCCGCTCCCCACCTGGTGTCCCAAGTACACCACTGAACCCTGCCTGATCTGGCACTTGCTTGCCTTGATCGTGAGGTCTGCCCTCCGCAGCGCCTTCAACACTTCCCAGAGGTGGTGCAGATGTTCCTCCCAAGTGGCACTGAACACTGCAATGTCGTCCAGGTAGGCGGCACTGAAATCCTCCAGCCAAACCAACACCTGGTTGACCAACCTCTGAAAGGGTGCAGGGGCATTCTTCATCCCAAAGGGCATCACCCGGAATTGGTAGTGCCCATCTGGTGTGGAGAATGCGACCTCTCTCTGGCCCCATCAGTTAAGGCGATCTGCCAGTACCCAGACGTTAAGTCAAACGTACTGAGGTACCAGGCAGTCCCCAACCGATCGATGAGCTCATCAGCTCTCGGGATGGGGTGCTCGTCAGTCCTGGTGACTGAATTGAGCCCTCAGTAGTCCACACAGAACCGGAGTTCTGGTGTGGCACCGGGTGCGGCAGCCTTCGGGACCAAGACCACTCGGCATGACCCACCACGGGGGCCGTCACAGTCCAGAGAGGGATGGCTTCCGGGTACCGGGTGGCATGGTCCACCAAGACTAGGATGAACCTGTTGCCCATGGCTGTCTTGGGATCCAGAGGCCCCACAATGTCAATACCCACCCTCTCAAAGGGGGTGCTGACCACAGGGAAAGGTTGGAGAGGAGCCTTACATGCCTGTTGCTGCAAATCAACAAGAGAAGGGCACTTCTGCTGCTCCTGGCAGAATTCCTCCCCTGTGGGCCCTCCTTCTTGCTGCCAATGGGTCAGCTCAGGCAGGTCCCCCAGTTCAGCCACTTGTTCCCCTGTAGGCTCCAGGGCATCCCCCTCAAGGTTTGCCTCCTCATGGACCATGGGAACTGCGGGGGCCAGTTTCCCACGCCCTCTGCCTCTTCTCTTCCCGGAAGGCACCTGGGCCACTCTTTCAGGCTCCAGGTCCTCTTGAATGCCCTTACCGACTGCCATTGACCGAGTGGTCACACACGCCCACTCAGGCAGACCCAACATCTCCAAATGAGACCTCCGCTCCACCTTCGCCCAAGGGGAGCTCTCCGAATCATTCCCTAGCAGACAGTCAACAGGCATGGCTGGCCTCACAGCTACTTTCAAGGTACCTGAGACCCCCCCACTCAAAGGGAACCTGTGCCACTTTGCAGAGGCACTCTGAATTGTCAGCAGCAACTACTGGGTAGCATGCGTTGGGGACCACCTGCTCTTCAGACACCAGCCGACAACTGACAACTGTCACACTGGCTCCGGTGTCTCTCAGAGCCTCCACACTATGGCCATTGATGGTCACCCACTGCCTGTACTTTTTAGTGTTATCAGGCAGGTGAGTCCTTGGGACCATCTCACTGTCTCCTAAAGAGACCGGGGACATCTCTGCGGGACCCCACCCACCTTGGGCACCCGACTCCTCCCCCAAAGCTCCACTAGCCAGTTCCCGGGGCGGTGCACCAGTGGGTGCGGTGGTAACCGGTTTGGGACACTTAAGATCCCCTCGGAAGTGGCCCACCTGACCACAACTAAAACAGGTCGTGGGACCCCTCTGAACAGGCTTACCTGTCGGGACCCATGGTTTCTTCTCAGTGGGAGGCTGGGAACCCTTACCTTGGTTCCCTCGGGGATTACTTTGGGGCCCTTTTTGGAACTTCTTTTGTTTACCCTTGTCCCCCCCACTCTTCTACTGGGGACCCTGCCCACCTTTGGCGGAGTCTCCCACAAGACCTTTGTGGACCCTGGTACTAACCCAGCGGTCCGCCTCCACAGCAAGCTTCCTGGGGTCAGTCAGCTTACTATCAATCAGGTGCTGGCGTAGCTCTGGAAAACAACTACTGGACAAGTGCTCCCATGCAACCAAATCATAGAGCCCTTGCAAATCAGTTACCTTGCTACCCGTCACCCAGCCATCCAGTGCTCTGCAAAAATAAGATACATATTCCATCCAAGTACTTGACTCCAGCTTCTTGCAGTTCCTAAATTTCTGCCTATAAAGCTCTGGGGTCAACCCATACCTGGCTATCAAGGCTTCCTTCATCGGGGCATATGACATCTGATACTCAGTGGGCAAAGCTAGTAAGGTCTCTCTACCCTCACCTATGAAGGGGCCCCACAACCCCGCTCCCCAATCTCTCTCAGGGACCCGGTGGGACTTCATTGCTATTTCATAGGCCCTAAACCACTGCCCAATGTCCTCATGCTTCAAGAAATCTTTGATAACATCTTTGGGAATGTATACTTTTCCTTCCCCAGGCACTGACGGTGTGCTGCGACCAGAGGGATTGTTCTCTAAACTCTTTGCCTTTAGATCCAACTCCCTCAACACTCTCTCATGCTCTAAAAGCATCTTCTTTTCCTCCATGGCCAAATTCTTGCTCTCCAACTCCAATATCTTATTCTCTAAGTCACCCTGGCTCCCCAGCTTGAGCTTAGCAAGCTCCAATTCATGCACTCTGCATCTCTCCCTGTCCTCCAACTCCTCTGGAGACAGACCCTTTGAAGAAACACTGCTACCCACCCTGGAAGGAAACTTTCCCCCCGTCAGGCCCAACAGCCCCTCCTGCTGCTCATCTAAATTCTCCCCCTCCACCATAGGCTCCTCGGTCTGCCCACTGGCATTCCTTGCTTTCAACCAGGCCCTCAGCACCTTTTGGAACTCCTCCTTTCTGGTGAGGCTTCTCACGGAGATTTTAAATTTTTTGCAGATGGCTTTAAGTTGTGGCACAGTGCAGGTATCAACCCTCTCCTCTTCAAATTCAATATCCACAGATGCAAGTGATGCTGCTTTACTCATGGTGAAAATTGGCAGTTCTCAAGATGCAAACAATTCCAAGGAAAAACTCTACAAAAATGTATGTGGCTGCCTAATGGTCTGCACTCACTAGTAGTGTACACCAATCACTGTATGCAAGTCACAAATGCAAGTCCAGATCCTCACTGCTGACCACCAATGTTAGAAATGGGGGTCTCTAGTTGGCAGAGGTAGGTACCTTTGTCCAAATAGGGACCCTTGCTTCTAGTCAGGGTAAGGGGGATACACTCCTAAAATAACCCCTGCTCACCCCCTTGGTAGCTTGGCACGAGCAGACAGGCTTATCTCAGAGGCAGTGTGTGAAACATTTGTGAACACATACAGTAACACAGTGAAAACACTACAAATGGACACCACACCAGTTTAGAAAAATAAGTAATCTTTATCTAAACCAAAACAAGACCAAACGACAAAAATCCACAATACAGTATCAAAAATATCCTTAAAAATAGGTTATTCACTCAAATCAAGCTTCTAGCAACAAATAACTCCACCTGGAGATATTATGACGTTGTGACAGAAGAAAATCCCGAAGAACGGCACCGATTGCGAGGTGCGCGGCGTCGGGCCCGGAGTCAAGCAGACCCATAAAGAACAGTACCTAAGAATTGATGAAAGCAAAGACGGTGCACGGCGTCGGGGAGGTGATGCTTCGTTGGCTTCTGCGGCGTCGGTTCCTTATGACTCCAGGGGAGATGATGCCTCTGTTCCTTACTGCAGCGCAGGGGAGATGAGACATCGATTCCTTACTGTGTCAGGGAGGTGGCGTCACGGATGGCGGCGAGGCGGCGGTTCCCTACGATGGTGCGATGTTGATGGATTCGGGAGTCACCCACGTCGAGGATTGGCTCCGCGTTGATGAAGCACTGGCGTCGTTGAAGTCAGGGCTCTGGTGCAGGCAGCGGCCTCGATGATGGCTTCGGAGTCGATGCGGCATGGCATTGGCAGGCGTCGGGCCTACTGTGCAAGTCGGGGCGGTGCGTCGTGCTCTTCACGAGCGGTGCCCACGGCTTCGGTGCAGGTATGGGGTTGCTCGCCGGCGTCGGTGTTGCAATTTCCTTCTGTGACACCTGAAACAGCAGTTCCAGATGCAGAGCGACAGAAGGGATGAAGTCTTTGTGTCCTGAGACTTCAGAACAGGAGGCAAGCTCAGTTTCAAGCCCTTGTAGATCAGGTGACAAAGCAAACAGCAAAGTCCTTTTTCTCCTTTCCTTGGCAGCAAGCGGCCACTGCAGGCCAACCCCAGACAGCAAA
Organism: Calotriton arnoldi; assembly: GCA_963921515.1. Taxonomy (NCBI): domain Eukaryota; kingdom Metazoa; phylum Chordata; class Amphibia; order Caudata; family Salamandridae; genus Calotriton; species Calotriton arnoldi. The sequence continues at coordinate 63,836 of CAWUFW010017884.1, forward strand.
CAGCACAGGGGCAGTGTTCCTCCTCAGCTTATCCAGCTCTTCTCCTTGGCAAAGGTTCCTCTTGATTTCCCACAAGTGATCTAAAAGTCTGGGGTCTGAGCCCCTCTTTTTATCCACAAAAATCCTTTGTTCTCTGAAGGCAGAGAGTGTCTATACCCAGCCAAAACCAGTTCTGTCCTCACTGGTGCAGCTTCCTGGCAGGAGGTGGAGACAGCATTGTTGAAGGCAGACCAGGCCCATGCAGGTGAAAGGAAATCTCCTCCCCCTACTCTAAATGCAGCCCAGGTCTATTTAGCCCAGCCCTGACTCATTAGACTTCTGGAGCCACTGCCCCTCTCCAGCCCCTGTCATCCAAAAGTCAGACATGCAATACACAAACCTAGCAGAGGCACACTGGATGGTTAGGCAAGAAAATACCTACTTTCTAAAAGTGGTATTTTTCAAACACAGAGCGTAAAAATCACCCTCACTAAAAGATGCACTTTAACATTCGGAGTGCAAGCCTACTAAATTTTACTAGTCTATCTTGTTCCCAGGGTCAGTTATGTTTATAAGATGTTATAAACAAACTCCCCATTCTGTCCTATGGGAACAGATAGCCTTGCAATAGTGAAAAACGAAATTGCCAGTATTTCACTATCAGGACATGCCACACACATCAGGGCATGTCCTACCTTTCACATACAATGCACCCTGCCCACAGGGCTACCTTGGGCCTACCTTTGGGGTGGCTGATATGTAGAAAAGGGAAGGTTTAGGGACTGGCAAGTGTATGCACTTGCCAAGTCGACATGGCAGTCCCAGACTGCCCACAGGCTCTGCAATGGCAGGCCAGAGTTACATTTTACAGGCTGCTTCTGTGGTTGGCACAATCAGTGCTGCAGCCCACTAGCAGCATTTGATTTACAGGCCCTGGGCACACACAGTGCACTATACTAGAGTCTGACAAGTAAATCAAATAGCCAATCATGGAAACACTAATCCATAACAACAATTTACAAAAGGGACCACTTGCACTTTGGCACTGAACAGCAGTAGCAAAGTGCCCAAAGCATCTAGACCAGCAAAAATGGAGGCAAAGGCAAAAGAAAATGGAAGGGAGACCCACGCCAATGGTGCCAGGTCTAACACTACCCAATAAACGTATCATCTCCATAATGTTGGGCAAATGAAACTTATCCTCTGTTACTTCTTTGTTGAGATGACTGAAATCCATAGACAGCCTTTTCTCCCCAGAACTCTTTGTGGCTACAACTTGGGATGCCACCCACAGTGAGGCTTCTACTGTTTCAATTAAGCCGGTCCAAATTATTTTTTAACTTCGTCCTATAAACTTAAAGGAACGTTTCTTACCTTACATGCTCCTGGCTTAGCACCGTCTTTTAATTTAAAGTGATGTTTATACCCTTGGACACAACCCACATGATTAGGAAATACCTTAAGAAAATTCTTGTGCAAATAATTCACTCATGATATTGATCTTTCTGATCTGAACTTGAGGATCAGCATTTGGATCTAAGTATATTCCCTGGAGTTTCTGATGCGGCTAACTTAATACTGTGTCACTCTTGATCAGGGCATAGATTTTCCCTGTAGTACAATTAGCATGAAGTTCTATATCAGCCTCAAAATCCCAATTAATTCAATAGGTTTACCCTTATAACTGTATGGACTGACATCGGGCTCACGAAGATCAACTTTCTGTTACTTCTTTGTTGAGATGACTGAGATCCAAACACAGCCTGATCTCCCTAGAACTCTTTGTGGCTACAACTAGGGATGCCACCCACAGTGAGGTGTCTACTGTTTAAATTATGCCTTCTGCTGTAAGCCGGTCCAAATTATTGTTTAACTGCATCCTATAAACTTAAAGGAATATTTCTTACCTTACATGTTCCTGGCTTAGCACCGTCTTTTAATTTAATGTGATGCTTATACCCTTTGACACAACCCACATGATAAGAAAATACCTCAGGAAATTCTTGTGTAAATAATTCACTCATGGTATCGATCTTTTTGATCTGAACTTGAGGATCAGCATTTGGATTTAAGTATATTCCCAGGAGTTTCTGATGCGGCTAACTTAATACTGTGTCACTCTTAATTTGGGCATAGATTTTCCCTGTAGCACAATTAGCATGAAGTTCTATGTCAGCCTCAAAATCCCAAGTAATTCAATAGGTTTACCACCATAACTGTACTGACTGACATCGGGCTCACGAAAATCAACTTTCTCTTCAAAGTACTGAGCATAATCTCCATCAGAAACCAAGGACAGTCTCTCCCCAGAATCCATTATCATCGATACAGCTGTGCTGTTAAGACGTGCAACATCCGAGGGGTGATCACATTGCACATTGGACACACAATTTAAGTCATAGACAATCTGAAGCACAATATCAGAATCCTCATAACTAATTTTGTTCACTTTTTCTTTGACCATGTAAGATTTGCAACATTTGGCAAAGTGCCCCCATTTCCTACACAGTTTGCACATTCTATTCTACTGAATCCGCACTTCTAGAAATCACAGAGACCCTCAAATTTGCTGTGGACATTGGGAAAAATGCAGTACTGATCCTATTAGATCTATCTGCTGCATTTGATACCATCTCCCATGACATTATATTGCAGTGTCTGAAGACCTGTGGCATTTCCCATCTAGCCTTGGCCTGGTTAAAGTCTTTCATCACTAACTGTAGTCAAGTGGTTATGCTTGGTCACTATCAGTCAACTGAAAAACCACTGTAATCTGGTGTTTCGCAGGGATCCGCCCTCAGCCTGGTTCTATTCAATGTATGCATTGTCCCCCTTATAGAATTGATTTCCTCCTTCAAAAATTAAACCACTTCATACGCTGATGATACTCAGTTTATCCTAGTACTTGACAAGAATGCCACCACTGCAGAAGAGCAATTTCAACTATGTCTTACAGAAGTCATTCACTGAATGCAACTTAACCATCTTAAATGTAAATACTGAAAAAACTGAGATCATGATACTAGGAAAGGCCATCCTTTTACCCATAGCCTATGGTGGCCAAAAGATAGTCCCCCACCACTGGATACAGTGGAGGTGGTAAAGAATCTAGGAGTACAATTTTATACATCACTTTCCTTTCGTTCACAAGCGTTAGCAGTGGCTGGGAAGTGTTTCCAGTTCAACTTGATACCTTACACGGCAAGAAAAACAGTGACCCTTATCACTTTGAGATTGGACTTCTGCAATAGCCTGTATGCAGGGACCAATAAGACAATTTTGAAAAAACTGCAGACGGTACAACATGCTGCAGCACGCCTGGTGCTAAAGCTACCTCATCAATCTTCTGCGTCAGCAGCTCTCAAGGTATTACATTGGCCGCTAATTCATAAAAGAGTACTATTTGACATCTTGCTTATCACCTTCAGAGCAATAATAGCATCAGGTCCTAAATACTTAGCAGCCAGGTCCACTTCATACGTCACTCCTCGTCTGCTCAGATCTTCATCAGCAAACCTCCTCACTCCACCCCCTTTTAGATGTAAAACTAAAGGTGGAAAATCTGTAGCTGTCCGCAGAGCAAAAGCCTGGAACTTGCTTCCAGCCATCTTATACTTTCTCATTCAGAACTCGCCTTTAAAAAATTTTGAAAACTTGGATCTTTGCAGCCCCGGACTCCCTCTGCCTCTCGCTTATTTGATCCCTATATCTGTCTGCAGCAGCCTGGAGCCTCTGTTTTCTCCCTTTCGCATAGCGTCAAGATGCAGCTTTGGAGCGGTAGTGCGCTTTATACATTTTTTATACATTATACATACATAACATGTACAGAAGGACAATCTTACAAATTAGCTGGGTGATTAGGGTTACCACATCTAAAGCAGCTAATTTTAGTCGCAGAAGAAATGAACTTTTGCTTTTTTGTTTGGAAGCAATGGAATGTATAGATGAGACAGCTTCTTTGGATTTCTGCAGGTCACATATACATTGCATAGAGTGTTCCACATGCTTGGCAATAGTTAACACCTCATAAGACTGGGATAAAATTTTGATCATAACTGTACTCTAATCTTGTTGCTCTTGCACTCAAGCATGAACTGGTCTCTAATACTTTCCACAGTATTCTCACCAATGCTGTTAATTTCCGGAGAGCAGTTACAAAATCTTTAACAGACTCTTCATCAGTTTGTTTCCTTTCCCAAAATAAAACCTCTGCAAAATTATAGAAATCTTGGGAAGTAAATGAATGTCCAATTTCTTAATTTGTGCTTTAAATTCGTTTAAAGAAGCATCATTGTCAGCCTCATTATTACTGTCAGGTAAATTCTCATATATATCCTGACCCTCAACGCCTAAAGAATGTATTAACATGGATGTTTTTTTTCCAGTTGATAAGTCTGAACCACACACTTTTAAATAATTAATAAATACGTTTTTCCATTTAGACCAAGGCAAAATTGGGTGACCTGTACATGGTAAAAAGAAAGGTGGTGGGGTGATATTTTGTATGGTAAGTAGAAGAGAAAAAGAGAGAAAGAGAAAAAAAAAATAAACATAATAATAAAGAGAAAATAAAAAATGAGGAAGGATAGATTAATAGTGAAATAATACAGCACAAAGCCTACCGGCACATGACTTTGTACCCAAGCTCCTTCTGTAAAAATAAAAGGTTATAAGCACACAGATATAAATAAAGAACGAGAAAATGCACTCTTTCATTGGTGTACAATATAGTTCACTTTCAATGAAAGCTGCAAGTTGATAGAAGAACTTCCTGAAATCTGTAAAAGTGCAAGAAGAGAAGAATCTCCCCTTCAGGTAAGTATGGTACTCCTCTTTCTATGAAGATTGCACTTGGATTGGATTAGTCCTTCGTTTCGAAGGAACTTCCTGGAGGAGAGGCGAGCTCTTCCTAATGAGAATCCTGGGAAGGAGAGCAGATAGGCCCTTTGAGGAGCAAAGAAAGTGGCAGGCTTTAGGTTGGTGCGACCTGTGCGGCCACACTGGGCGCTGACCTGGAGGGGGGCACTGACTTTAGGGTGGGGAGAGCGCTGTATTTAGCAATAACCTAAGATTTAAAAGCACCTGCTGCAGAGTTCCTTGTGCGCCCAGCTTTCAGGTAGCAATAAATGTCATGATAGCTCTTGTGATTAATGCTCCTGCTTGAGAGATCAGAGTTTTGTCTAATGGCAGTTTTGACTCGCCATAAAGTAGCACAGATGGTGAATATGCCTGCTGCAAAGAACAGATCTGTATTTTATGTGAATAGCAGAGTGGATTAGTAAAGCCAGACTTTACCAGTGCTTTAGAACAATTGAAGTGTGTGTGAGAGGAGCTATGGAGAGATGAGGGGCACTTTTGCCGGGTGGTAGTGAGGGAATCCGAGGAGGAGGGGCACCAAAAAGATTTTCGCACTAGGAGTCACCAGCGCTAAAGCCGGCCCCGTCTGTACATCTTCAAAAAGAGCGAGATCTTCACGCGAGAAAGGTAAGAAAATAGTTTGGCTTCGCCCACAGTGGAGCTGGTAACTCTAGGGCCTCTGCAGAGCCGCTAAGACAATTACAGGTGCAGCAGTGCAAGACTCAAGTTGGGGCACGAGGCGGCATCTCAGCAAGGTAGCTTGTGTCGAACATCGACTCATGTAGGCTCGAGGAGAAGAGTGGGTTAACAGAAAAGAACAGAGCCAAACGAGCATAACATGGCTAATTAAAGTCCATCAAGTGCACAAACAAATACAGAAAACAGAGAAAATAGTGTTTAAAGTAGCACAGGGAATCCCACATAGATTGAATAGAGCGAGAGTGCATAAAAGTCTCAGTCACTAGCAGATTAGACACCAGTTAAGTAACAGTTATACATCTATGGCGTTGTGAAAAGCCGGTAAAAATTAGAAATAGCAGGAGAATCAGGAGAAAAATAATCCAGAAGTCGAGTAGTGATGAGAATCCAAGAAACTATGGGTCATTTACAAGAAAGTGCCACAGCGCGGCACCGCAAGCCCTTTGGCTGCGCCACGCTTAGGCACTTTCAAAGCACAGGGATGCAACATATTTACAATAATATGTCGCATTCCTGTGCTTTCCACTGCCCTGTCGCACAATGTGCTGCCATGCACCGACGCAGGCACCCTTGCAGCATGGTGCAAGGATGCCTGCGTCACAGGGATGATTGTTTATGTGCAGGAAGGGTTCCATTCCTGCACATAAACAATCTGAAATGCAGTTTTTCAACTTCTGTGTGTGCTGCATTAGCACACGTAGAACTTGCAAAACGTCATTTTTTTAATGATTGTTTATGTGCAGGAAGGGACACCTTCCTGTACATAAACAATGACCAGACATGATTTCCTCGTTTTATATGAGCTGCAGAATGTAGCACGCATAGAAAGAGGAAAAAAACGAGGAGAAATTAATACATTTCTCCTCGTTGTGCCTCCCTATGGAGGCGTAGCGTTCAGGCACATTTCCAGTTTTACGATTTCTCATAAATCTGGAAATGTGTCCGGTTCCATGGGTGTTGCGTGGGAACACTCACAGCAACACCCATGAAACGCCCCTTTCACGCAAAGTGCTGCATGTAAAGGGGCCATATTTACAAGGACAGGAAAAGCCACGCAGGGTGGCTTTTCCTGTCCTTGCAAATATGAGGTAGTAAAATGCGCAGCCGGTGCGTCACAAAAAGTGACGCACTGGTGGCGCAAGGGGATTGTAAATAAGCCCCTGTGTATGGGAATTTCTCCCAAAACGCATAGGAACATGAACCAGTCGTCATCAGATGTGAAATCCGAATAAGGCAAGTAATCCGAACTGTAGAAAAAAAGTTAGGGGCATATTAGCAAGAAGAGGCGATAATCATCGCTAACCCTGCTTAGCGTGATTTTTTTTATCGCCGGCTATCGCTGGAATATATCGCCACGCTAACGCTGTATTAGCAACGATTAGCGCTATGGCGATGAATATTCCAGCGATAGCGTGGGAAATGGGCCAACATCGCTGAAAAACCAGCGATGTTGCATGGAGAAGGGAGAACACCTTGCTGATACGACCCTGTGGTCGTATCAGCATAATCCACCCCCATGTTAGGTATGGCTAACACCTGCTAATTGCAGGTGTTAAATAAATGGCGATGACCCCGGTTAGCGCGACTTTTCACGTCGCTAACTGGGGCCATGGCCACCTTGCTAATAGGCGATAGGCCTGTTAGCGGGTGTTTCCAGGTTTGTTCGTCAGGAACGCCCACTTTGCATGTCATTAGCGATAAATATCGCTGACATGCAAAGCGGTAAAAAACGGGCGCTAATGCCCGCAAACTGTCGCTAACTGCTGTTAGAGACAGTTTGCTGATAGGGCGATATGAATATCGCCGCTTTAGCGGCAAAAAGTGCCGCTAAAGCGGCGATAGTGCCCTTGCTAATATGCCCCTTAATCTTTTATTAAGGTGAAGAAACTCCAGCCACTGCAGACCAGCTCCAAGCCAGGGCCGGCTCTAGGGCGGTGCGATCGGTGCGACCGCACCGGGCGTTGACTTGGGGTGGGGGCGTCATTTTTGCAAATGTGTATTATCATTTTAAAAGCACCTGCTGCCTGGTTCCTGACCTCCAGCAACTTTCAGACATCAATTAAAATGTCAAGAGAAGTCCGGTGATTAATCATCTTCCTGGAAAGGGACCGGAGGTTTGTCTTGTGGAGGTTTTGACTCATCCTAAGGTAGCGCAGTGGGTTAAAATGCCTGCTGCTAAGAACGTGTACCATGCAGATAAGGAAGTGCATATAATGTAAATAGGTCAGTGGGTTACTGCTTCTGTAAGAGAGCTCCTTTTGTTACTTGTCCTTTATAAGTCAAAATCCTAATATAGAACATTGAGCTATTAACCGTCACCCTAGAGCTGCATGCAAACTGCAAGGAATATGTTAGTGCTATATGTTTTTTTGCCCAGTCTTTTATTATCTTAATCTTGCCAAAAGGGTTCATTTGGGTAGAAAACAATTCTTTTTATGAAAGAGAACCCCTAACAATGATCTTACGTTTTAAATTCTGAATTTGTGCTTTTCCTGAATAAGAACTTAAACTATATTGCCTACCAGTATCGATGACATGTCACTCCTACACTACACCTTGTAGTACTGTCTGATGTAACATTTCCTATACACTGATTTACACATATGATTGTCTCTGTGCAATGTGTGTGTGGTCTAAAGTGCTCTGACACCTTGCACTGGTATGTGTGGCGCTATAAAACTAAATGAATCTGAGAGACAGTGGTTATGGAGACTTGAGAGGCACTGTTAAAGGGTGCTAGTGAGGGAATCCATTGCAGAGGTGGTCATTGGGGGGCGCCAACAGACATTGTCGCACAGGGCGCCACCAGCACTAAAGCCGGCCCTGCTCCAAGCTCCCTCAGCAAATGTTTCCACAGTTTTCCCTTCAACAATAAACATTCCATTTAGAACAGTCCACATCACAGATTAGCAGGTAGACTAGAGGGACAAACCATGTGAGGAAAAAGATAACAATAACATACATGTCTTTTAGTTTTGGAACTAAGCATTAACTACTACAGCCCTTGTATGCTATTTTTTAACCCGTACTCTAAAGGGGACAGCTACACCTCAGTATGTTCAGTACCTTGGTGCAAAACAGAAATAAAATGAGGGACAAATACTGGCATAGCAATACATTCTTTTACTAATTTAAAATATGTATAACAGCATACATATATTTTCTTTATGGCACTCGCAAACCTAGCATCTCATGTGCAAAATCTTAGTTCTATTTCACAAAGAGGAAAACACAATGGCAAAGTACAAATATGTTTTACTACAAATGTTTGTTTGAAAAATTGCACAAACCATCAAGTTCATACTAAAATGTAAAGGGTGTGCTTATCAATTGTGACGTCTGTGTGTGCTGCACTCCACAGCACACACCTAATGTGTGGAATTCTTCTGACTCTGCTTAGGCATAGGAATGTGTACTTAGACGGCATGTTTCCAGTACAAATCATATGCTAGACAGTGTGCACTCACCTCTGCACAATCGTAAGAGGCTGTGTTTTGTGGTGCTGCATGAATAATTAGTAAATTTGGCCCTCTGTGTGTGCATGGTTTCAATACAGACATCCAATACCTGAATGCCTTTAATGTGTTGCCACAATCTGCCACACAACCAGTTACAAACTACAGTGCGACCCACTGTAGCTCAGTGTTGCACATGCCTCCTTACCTTTGTGGTAGTTTCTGTGCTGTCAGTGTCACCAATCTAAGGTCATAGCTGAGCACTGAAAGAGCTGTTATTTACACCAATGCACTAGCAGCTCATGCACAATATCTGTAGCCTGCACAGGCCTCTTGTGCAGGTCACCTACCATTAAAGCCAGACCTCTGTAACAGTGACAGCTCACCCATATGAGGCACCATGGTGCAGACCCACCAAACCATGTCCCAGACCTGCCCCCATTTCCAACGACCTGCTGACATATTACACCTTTACATGAATAGTACTGTTTGTTTGCAAATGATAGTGCAACATTATGCATCAGCAAAGCGGGCTCCACTATCTCATTGTAATTGCGTCTGACCTTACACATTCACATTACACAGACGAAGTGCTCCATTCGCCTCAGGCAGTGCAGCATGTCTGCTAATAAGGCTTCGGTGGGGCTTGTCACTCATCATCCCTATGCCCTATTAGAAGCCAGGAGAGAGGAGGGTCCACCTCGAGCTCTATCCTGGCATCTGATGGGTCCGAAGTTTGTGTCCAAGGACAAGACAAGCAAAAGCTGTCAATCAAGATGGCTTCTGCTTGTTCTTTATGGTGCTCAGTTTGTGGGGACAGAATGGTGGGCCAAGGATCATGCAGTTTTCCATGCATGCTTAATTTGTAAAGAATAGGCGCCGGTGCTTGAAGCTCTGCTCAAAACCCCGCAGCCGGTGCAATCGACTGTGGACACATTGAATACCAAGGGTGTGTAGTCTTGATCCACCTCATGCCTCTTTAATCCACTACCAGACATTTACTGCCTTTTTAACTTGCACGATCCTGCTTTTTAGGTCTCGCTGAGCCAGCGCATGCGCTGCTCTGCGAGAAATTTAGTAAGTGGGTTTGTAAAGTGCTACCAGAGAGGCTTTTGCTGGCTACCAGCTTGCGTTCACGCGAGCGTGCACGCGCGCAGCCGCAATGTGGCTTTCTGTAATGGCTCATTAAGCCTTACAGCGCGTGAATCCCCTCCCTTCTCCCACTCCCTCCTCGTCAGCTTCTCTTATTACAAGCGCGTCACGCGGCCAATGCTTGTTTATTCATGAAACTTGACCAGCCATTTAACCACGTCGGTTTTATTACAACTCAACACCTGGCCACCTGACCTAATAAAGGGAGCTCCCGGTTGGCAGCATTGAGTTTTGTGCGCCCAAGGCATCCTGTCAGCGCGCACTTATGATGAATGATTCCCTAAAATGGAAATAGTGACTGGCCCCGAGTTTCTTGGAGACTCAGCAATGCGCATTAGCTCAAGAACATCCAGCGCGTGCCATCTGTGGGTGACTATTGCTGAGTTAGCAGAGAAGCAGTTCGAGGACCGAACGAGCTGTTGACTTCCTACGAGGCAGCGCGAGCTAGCTACTAGATGTAGTCAAGATGACCCTATGGTAATTTCTTCCCTTGCACAATCCGGCAACCTAGAAAGTACAGTTTACATTTTGTATCTTAGAAATGATTCTAAGTAGCTTTTCTGTGGTCATTTATTTTTACAGCCGTCCTTGAAATTGTTTGCCTCCAGATACATTTTTTTATTTCGGTGTTAGTACCTATAGGCCTAACATTCCCTGATCGTTCATATCCAAACACCATATCATATTTTTAAAGCAACGTTCTTGCCTAATGAGCTGTAAGAAATATGCATGCTTTTGATCAACCATCTTTCGCATCCACCCCTCCTTCAACCATGCCCCCTGCTGTCTGGTGTTTTAATGTATATAGAACCTCTGTTTAACACAGACACAGAAGCCTGTGCTCTATTCTATGTTTTCGATTGGTGTATTACCTATTAGCGAGGAGCAGTGGAGCACCACGGATAACACAAGTGATATCTTCAGGTGGAGTTCTTGCTATATAAAACTGCAAAAAAAATATGTTTTAAGTATACTCCGCCAGTACTACTTCTTGTACTTAAAAGAGCCCGTTAAGGCTGTTCCACTGCTAGTAAGATTCTTATTTTTAAAATAAATTAGTTCCGCGGCCTCGCCCCTTCCTAAGCTTACTCGAAATGCCGTCTTAAGGCCCAGCCTTCCACAGCCACGCACGTCAACACGATAGCGATTAATATATACATATATTTAACCCAGGGCCGGCTTTAGTACTGGTGGCGCCCTGTGCGAAAATGCTTGCTGGCGCACCTAGCCACGGATTCCCTCACTACCACCATTTGACAATGCCCCCCAAGTCTCCATAACCACTGTCTCTTAGATTCATTTAGTTTTATAGCGCCACTCATACCAGTTTAAGGTGTCAGAATACTTTACATCACACATACGTTGCACGGAGGCAATCATACGTGTATAAATCAGTGTATAGGATATGTTACATATGACAGAGGCCTACAATGTGTAGGAGTCACTTGGCATCCATACTGGTAGGCGCTATAGTTTAAGAGTCCTTGGTCTGATAAAGCACAAATTCAGAATTTAAAATGTAACACCATTGTTAGGGGTTTTCTTTAATAATATGAATTGATTTCTACCCAAATGAACTCTTTTTGCAATATTAGGATAAGGAAAGACTGGGCAAAAAAACATGTAGCTGTAATATATTCCTTGCAGTTGACAGTTAATAGCTCACTGCTCTATATTAGGATTTTAACTTTTAAACTGCAAGTAACATAAGGATCTCTCTGACAAAAGCGATAACCCATTGACCTATTTATATTATATGCACTTTGTGATGTGAATGGGACACATTCTTTGCAGCAGGCATATTAACCTTCTGCGCTATGATGAGTCAAAACGTCCACTACCAGACAAAGCTCCGGGCTGTCTCCAGGAAGAACATTAATCAACGGAGTTATGGTGACATTTTTATTGATGCTTGAAAATTGCTGGGACAAAGAACATGGCATCTGGTGTTTTTAAAACAATAAACATGACGCCCCCACCCCAACTCAGCGCCCGGTGCGGTGGCACCGATCGCACCGCCCTAGAGCCGGCCCTGATTTAACCCTTAACGTTTACAGCAATGCCGCGACTGTTGTAACCGTGTTTCCAGTCGCTCTGTTTCATACATCTTGAATAGGTTATGTCAGCACGACAAACTAAGAAGGAAGTGTCGCAGTAATGCTCACACTGAGCACCAACCGCCCCAGACCCCACTGCCCCTCCTCCGACCGTCCCAACCCCTGGAGCTAGAGACGCAACACTCAGGCATGGAACGGCCCGAGATAAGGGACACATGGCCAATGGTTGTCAAGGAGACTAATTAGACAGGAATTTAAAGAAGCCAGCAACAGGAGCTCCCAAAACTAGGAAAACAAACCTAGTTGTGTTACCAAGAACGTTTTCATATTGCATTGAAAGTGCAGACAATAATAGGCGCGTGAAATTTTCAAAGGAGAGAATTTTAAACCATATTTGTTTTACTTTAGGTAGACTGCAGCAGGGTTGACATTTTTGGCTACAACACTGAGATGTTTTTGGGAAATGTCCATACAGATGCTCACTGATGTTCCCGCCAGCATTGTTAGGATTCTGGCGGCTCGGCCAATCCCCGCATTCCGTAGAGGGTCGAATCATGGGCCTTATATCTCTCCAGTGACATCTGTTGTTTGCCTGCATTCGAGGCTGAGTGAGAGTGACGCAGGGACATGAAACCTACAATACAAGCATTGGAATAGCCAATAGGTCTCGCCTTTGAGACCTTATAAGTGTTTAGCCATGCAACACTTGATGTTGTTGCACCAAGGATATTGTGCTGGATAACTAAACACTTATAAGGTCCCAAAGGCGAGACCTATTGGCTATGCCAATGCTTGTTCCCTTTGTGACGAGTTACTAGCTTTCTTTTTCTCTGTCCTGCCCTATTGTTTGTTTTGCTCTCAGTAAATGTTTGATTAAGAAAAATAAGTGCCGGCCCACAAAAATGATTGTCAGTGGCCCCCACCGGTAACCATCGGCTCAAATTAAGCACTGGTCCCATGATAAGTTTGATTAATAGCATGTGTGTTTTTGCGTGTTTGTAGTGTGCTGCATGAGGGCGCATGTCTTACAGAGTGTAATGTGTGTGGGTATATGCATGTATCTAAGTGCATGCATATGCGTCTTCTTTTTGCCATAACACGATCCATTCTCTCGCCATAAAATATGCTCGGCTCCTTTATTAGACTCTTCTTTGTTTTATAAATATTTCAACAACTATGAATTAGGGTCAGCCTAAGAGCATAATAAATATTTATAGGGCAAGGCTGAAGGGACAACCTCCCCTAACATCACTTACTAATTTCCCATTTCTTTCTATCTCGTACATTTTATCTTACAAATCCTCTTTATGTCGCTCTCCCCGTTTCTATTTCTGTCTTTCCTACGATTCTTCCCTCTCTTTTCTCACACAATCTCACTTTGCTGGCATTTCTCACTCTCCCCGCTCTTTTTCACCAACTATCCTTCCCTCCCTTTACTCTTTAATCTTTCTCTCCACACATTTTCCTATTTCTCTCTTGTAGTCGCACCACCTCTATACTTTTCTCAATTTTTTCTCAGTACTCCTTCTCTCTGAAGGTAACAGCTTATCCATTCAGTTTTTTTCTCTCTGAATTCTGGTTCTTCTAGGTTTGATGATGCATTGCAAAAGAATACTATGGCCCAGTTTTACGAACGCTGAGCACCGGGTTTGCGTTATTTTTGTAATACAAAACTGATGGAAAGTCTTAGGCTGGGATTTACTATTCAACACAAATTAGGATTTGCATTGGATAGTTTGCAAAAGTAACACATAGTTGTGCTGTGTGCTGCATTGCATTACTTTGCTTCCAGGGGCTGTTTCATGGGTGCTACTTGGGCGTTCCCATGCAACCACCCTGTGTTTTGACACAAATTCCTATCTACAAACATTCGTAGACCGGGATGTATGCCAAACCTTTACGTCTCCTCGAGGCAGTCGCAACAAGGAGAAATGTTTTATTTGCTCCTACTTTGCATACATGTTGCATTGTACAACACACATACAAAGCAGGACAAATGTTACAGGATAGTTTTTGTACTAGTGCCCTTCCAGTACAAAAACTATTCCTTACAGGGCACACACACCCCTGCAATATGGCTCAATTTTGTGTGTGTTTGCAGATGGCAGGCTTAAGTGTGCCAGTGCAGTGAGCGAGGAAATTAGTGCCATATCTTAGTAGATATGGAGCTGTTCTGCTCCCTTCCTTTCACACAACGCAGCACAGTAACTTTAGTTGCTACACTGCCTTGCAGGGATTTTTTATGAATCTGGGTCTATATGTTCCAGAATACAAAGAAAAATACAAGAAGCAATTACTTCAGGAATGGTACAACTGGAGACCCCTGTGCTAGTCACAGTAGAGAGATGTCCTTCAGCTGACGACCCCCTCATTAGAAATAGAACTTGTGGCGTACATGACATCTGCAGTAGCCATGTTAACCCAATGAGCGGTCTCAAAAGAGATGGGTGGTCGAAGGGGAGGTTGAAGAGTGAGTGTAAGCAATATGTGGAGCAGCATAAAAGTAGAAGGTTAACAGAACAATGAGGAGAAAGGTAACATGATGGTAGGGAGAGCAGCATATGGACAATGTCAAAAGAGATTGGAGGAAAATGGAACACGATTGAGGACGAGAAATAAAACAGCATGACAGTGGATGAGAACATGTAATGTAAGAAGATGGGAAAGGTGAAAATGGTGAAGATGAGAGAAAAAGAGGAAAAATCTCAGTGCAACGATTATAGAAATGACAGCTACCATCGTTGTAAAGTATATTTCCTGATCCTCACATTGCACCTATTTTGCGGAGTGAAATGCTGATCAGAAATAAGTACTCTGTGGAAAAGCACAAGAAGGATGGATTAGACTAATGTATTGTTTAGTGATGAATTACTTCGAACAGTGGCCACCTAAATACTAATATGATCTGTATGGAGCATTACATGTGCTGATGTGTGTGTGTGTGTGTGCGCGCTTATGGGCATTGCCATCTGCAGAGGTGCAAGATTGTCCACTGTTTGACTTAGGGAGGATGCTAGATTTGGAAGCATCTTTGCCAGTTTTGTGGCTTTGATGCAATACTATGTCCATGAGGGTGTGATATATTAAATATTTTCCTTGTTTACTGGTCAGGAATTTGGTTGTTTTGTTGACATTGTAAATGGTTAACCAACTACATGGTTAGGAAATGTGTTGTTCCCAGATTAGTATTAGGGGTATCTAATGTGTACTGTTCGCACAGAAAAAGTTATAAATATATCTAAATATGGATGTGCTGTTAAGGTCAAAATGGTTTACACAACTCTACGGCTTAGAGCAATGTTATGAGGCTGAAGGTTCTAGGGATTGTGTCTAATGTATGGTATTTCTTTTGAGGTTAAATGTGTTTTCTTGCATTCTCATGAACTGGGGTCAGTAAGCACTGCAGTGATTAAATAATCTCTTGTTTGTTTGTCGAGTCTTGAGATGTCCTATAGAAGCCAAAAACAAACGCATGCAAAACAGACTATTATGCCTTACACTTATAGATACATACGGCCTGATGTGTCAAAGGGCTTTATCCAGCCTCTGTCTATGGAGCAATACATTGATGCTTAAGGGCAATAGATCTCATTGCAGTAATTTAGTTAGGATCAGAAAATTAATATTTATGAAATAAGTGAGTGGTACCCCAGACCAATTGTTGTGTTTCACTAAACCTCTCCTTAAGTTGTTGCTCTTTCCTGCCCTTCCTCCTGCAGCCTAATCAGACCCACAAAAGAAGTAGGAAGTTACTGGGCTCCTTATAAATGTCTGACGTGAATCTGGCATGAATAGCTGAGTATTCACCAGGGCTACTTTAGCATGCCCGAGCTTGAACAAGGAGTTTGTCTATTAGTTCCACACAGTAGTCAGATTCCTCTGATGAGCTGGCAAAGGTTTTCAGAGTCTTTTGTAAACGTTTTCCTGGCCTTCCTCACTAGAAGTATGATCGGACACATTTGCCCCTTAAAATCAAATGCTAAAAATGTTTTTCATTGTTGATGTGGCAGTTACACATTTTGGTTCCATTTATATCCATACGAGTGCATGTGTTCAGTCTTTCCACTGCTCCATATCACAGCAGAGTTAGGAACTTGAGCTGTGTCCCGGAAGTAGATACTGTAGAGTCGGTCTGCTCTCTTTCCGCTTTGCTCTCGGCAGTGGCAGCGTGCTTCTAAGCAATCCCCGAAGCGGCAGCACCATTAGTGTCCCAGCTTTTATCAATGAGATGGAGGACCAGGTGATAGTCCCTCCTGATCCCGCAGACTGAATTGCCCCCCCGTTAGTATCCTTGTTTTACGTGTTGCTTGCTCGTCCCACTCCCCCTCCAGCTTTCCCCTTTTTGTTGCTTGTTACTTTCTTCCCTGCACTACATACGAGTGCATGTGTTTGTACTCTGTCGTCCTGCACACCATTGCCTTTTATTTATTTAATTATGTTTATGGCATTCGCCCCCTCCTTGTCTAATGTAACAGGGGCTCATGTAAAGAGCTTGAGTCTCTTGGATCGAGTTTGCAATATATACAACTAAAAACCACACCCCTCCCTTTACACTCACCCCCTCCCCATTGGTTTAGCAAAAGTCTCAAAAATGACCGTTCTGTCGCATACATGTCAGCCTACTCAAGCGAGGTCTTTTAAAATCCCTGTAAGCAGATTAACTACGGTTCCATTCGCAAAAGCGGTTTCATATAGCCTGGAAATAGCTCATTAGCACAGCAACAACAATTACCAGAACCACTCTCAAAGGCTTGCATAACAGAGGCTACAAACTCAAAGCAACCAAGGGCAGGCTGTTAGTATTAATGTAGCAGTAGCGCTGCTTAAACAACAACATGAGTGCCCAATAAAGTTAATTTATAATTTATTGTGATATACTATGTCTGAGCTCACACCAGCATATGGCACACAACAGTAAAGAACTCTTTGCCATCGTCAAGGAGTTCGCCAGGCCCAACAGCGAGACCACAGATGTCCCACCCTCCCAAGACCTCTGAGACAAACTTGCCACCTTCTTCCACCACAAGATCAGGCAAATCTACTACAGCTTCAACACCCAAGACCCTCCCTCCAAGCCCGACACCACGGCACCCAACCACATTGCCCCCGACAGATCCTGCTCAACTGGACCCCGCTCCCCACTGACGACACTCTCAAGACCATGAAGAGCATCAATTCCGGAGCTTCCTCGGACCCATGGCCACACCACATCTTCCACGGAGCAGCCACCACCATTGCCCCAAGCTCCGCCGCACCATCAACTGCTCCATCGACACCGCCACCTTCCCCGATGACTGGAAACACGCTGAGATCAACCCTCTGCTAAAGAAACCATCCGCCGACCCAACTGACCCCAAGAACTTCAGACCCATCTCCCTGCTCCCCTTCCCAGCCAAGATCATCGAGAAGGCCATTAACGTCCAACTCTCCGAGTTCATTGAAGCAAACCACGTCCTGGACATCTCCCAATCTGGCTTCAGGAGCAACCACAGCACTGAAACCGCACTTCTCGCCACCACTGACGACCTCCGCTCGCTCCTCGACCGAGGTGAAGCCACAGCCCTCATCCTCTTGGACCTCTCGGCCGCCTTCAACATCGTCTCCCACCACACCCTAATCAAGAGACTCCATGACGCCAGGCCCTGGACTGGATCCACTCCTTCCTCACTGGCCGAACACAGCGAGTCAGACTACCCCCTTTCTCTCCGAACCCACAGAGATCAGCTGTGGAGTTCCCCAGGGCTCCTCCCTGAGCCCCACCCTCTTCAATGTCTACATGGCCCCTCTCGCGATACTGGTCAGGAACCACGGACTCAACATTGTCTCCTACGCTGATGATACGCAACTGATCCTCTCCCTCACCAACGAACCGACAACTGCCAGGAACAACTTCCACAACGGAATGAAGGCCGTCACCAACTGGATGAAGAGCAGTTGCCTCAAACTGAATTCGGACAAGACCAAATTCCTCATCCTAGGACCCTCACCCTCCGCATGGATCGACTCCTGGTAGCCCTCCACACTGGGAACCCCGCCCACCCCCACAGACCACACACGTAACCTCAACATCATACTGGACTCCTCGCTCACATTGAACCACCAGATCAACGCCGTCGCCTCATCATGCTTCCACATGCTCCGCCTGCTTCGAAAGACATTCAGATGGATCCCCACCGAATACAGAAAAACAGTCCCCCACGCACTCATCAGCAGCCGACTCATCTACGCAAGGCACTCTACGCCGGCATCACCCAGAAACTCCTCAGTAAACTTCCGAACGTTCAAACGCCACAGCCAGACTGGTCCCCGACATCCCTCGCCACAGCCACATCTTCGAACACCTCTGAGAACTCCACTGGCTCCCAGCCAACAAAAGAATCACCTTCAAGCTCCTCACTCATGCCTACAAAGCCCTCCACGACGCAGGACCAGCATTCCTGAACCAACGCCTCTCATTCCACGTCCCCACAAGACAGCTATGCTCCGCCCAGCTGGCTCTGGCCACCGTTCCCAGATCCACAAGACTAGAATTGGAGGAAGATCCTTCTCCTACCTGGCCGCCAAGACCTGGAACACCCTGCCTACCCTTCTCAGACAATCCCCGTCGCTGACCCAATTCATGAAGGACCTCAAGACCTGGCTCTTCGACTGAACACCTAAGTGCAGACGGACCAGCAGCCGCCACCACCCCCCCCCCCCTCCCAGTGCCTTGAGACCCTCACGGGTGAATAGCCATGTTTTATAGACCCTGATCGATTGACTGATTGACTCTCGAAAATGAGAGCATGTGATTCAGGTGGAGTTATTCAATAACTTCTGACAGCATATCGGCTTCTAGTTTACCATCACCTTTTTGTCGTGCTGTAAGTTAAACGCTTTATCATTACCCAACACAAAAGGTACTCATGGGGCAGAGTTACTCAGGTACCATGCCGAAAACAAACAACGAGGAGATGCACTGAACAGAGGTGCTCTTCATGAAAGAGAGGAGCGGTTTCACCTAAGTAAATAGAAAGAATGAGCTCTCCATAGTGTTCAAATGCATGTTTGGTACTGCAACAAAGCATTTCTGTTCAAGAATGGACAAGAACTGTGGACGGTTCAGACTTCACATAACACACAGGTTATAGTTCTATTTCACTATTCCCTCAGAAAAAAAGCCAACAGAACAAAGATGTCGTAACAGAACAAATTTCAAAATCAAGAAGGAGAAATTGCACATAGGCTGCCCTAGAGGCATATTGGTTTTATGTGTGTCCTTCCACTTAGCTAAGATAGTCTGCAGACTTCCTCTTCTTGCAGCAGGTCATGATAAGATAAGTTTCTAATGTGTTTAAAGCACTAAACCTCATGGTCTCTCTGCAATAAAGATTCTCATCTGTCTTCTAAAACGGTATTAGTTTATTTTTGAGTTTAGCATTTTGCGGATCGGGTTTGTGAGATGAATCAGGAGGTCAAGAGAGCTGCGAGGCCCTTTATAAATGAGGGATAAAGTGCTTTAGATCTTTGCTACAGAATTTGTTAATATATATTTTTAAAGATGTGTAAAATGCCAAAGTATGAATATCAACTTACCTTTACCAGACTCTGTTAAACTCCATGAACACAATGGTTTACTTTACATGAACATTAGCTACGATTGTGTTTGTGAGTTGAGTTAACTCCTCTCTAGCCCTGTGCATACTGTCTGTCAATGAGACATGCACACACTGGTTTAAACTCTTATGGCTTTCATGAACACAGAAGGAGATTAAGAAAAACATATCTTTTTTTCTTCTAAAGCTCTCTGGCAATTGGAAATCACATGAAACAATTGCTGATTGTGGCAATTACCACTCTTTACTGGCTGAGGACACTGATACTTCTTACATGCGAGGGTCTTTGAGTTTAATTATTGCAATGGGCTCTTAATGCTTATTGTTACCTGTGACCAACAATAATCTATAATGCAAGGATTATTTAAGGTCCTTACTGGCTGGGACATTCAGATTTATTACTCACAGGGCTCACTTATATTCACTAGAAGGGGTACTTGTAGGTCATTAGTTACTGTGGCCCTTAATGCTAATTATTACATGAGAATATTCTGCCTTGGACCATTAATGATCGTTTATGCATGAGAATATCAAAAATCCTTACTAACTGATGCCATATGTGATTTTACATGCTTGGGGGTCATTCAGTTTCCTTGCTTTTTGGTAGGGGCATTGCTGCTTGGAGGAATTCAAGCTTTCCCATGCATGCCATTATTATAGCATCTTGCTGCCTTGGTCACCTTGTTCATGTCTTGAGCTTAGAGGTCCCTTTACTACCCGAGTTCATTGATACTCTTTAGTGGCTTCAGTCAATGAAGTTCATTATATCTTGGACATAAGAAGTTTTATAGCTATTCAAACATTGGTATTTTTTACTGCATGTCAAGTCATTTGTATGTGGCATTTGTGCAGTGCACCCTACCAAGAAGACAAAAAAGCGCTGTACAGGGTCAAAGTTAAAAATACAGTTAATGAGTGATAGGAGGGTTAATTGAGCTCTGAGAGCAGAAGTTGGCTGCTACTGAGATGTGATGTAGTGTTCTTTAAAGAGGTGTCACTTAATTTTTCCTAAATTGGAGCAGCGGTAGGACAATACTGATGTATACAGGAATGTTGTTCCTGATTCTGGTAGCTGAGACAGAGAAGGCCTGTTGCCTTGATATCCTTTTTAGGTTTCATCTAGACAGTGCATGTGCTGTCTCTGCGAGACATTTTGTTTACATAAAGTGGGCTTACAACCCGCCCATACCTTACCATTTGTTAGCTTCAGCGTCGCTCTCATTTCCTTCATTCCCTTTGTTTTGGCATGCCTGCATCATGCCTACTTCTTGTGTTTGGCCCTCCCCTGGAGAATGGACAAAGCACATGTGTCCTTCCACTTCCAATTGGAGCTACCTTTTTTGGGGGGTTGAAGCACTCTAAATGAGTGCTTGTATTTTCAGTCTGTCTCCCATAGCCCAGTCCATGTAGCTTCTATTCAGTCCACCCGGCCCCCTTCCATGTTGCTTCTTTTCTCTCCCACCCCCTGTCCAGCAATGTAAGTAAATCAGCTCATCTACAACAGCGAATAGGTCCATCGTAGTGTCACAGAATACACATATCCGTGTACTGTAAAGTGTGACTGTGATTCTGCATGCCCTTCAAATGAAGAATGCTGCAATATTTTTTCTTGTCCCCCAAATATAATTTACCAAGGTAAACATTGTTTCTGCTGCATTCTTCTGCTTTGTCCAAACTACAGTACTCACCAGTGCAGTGCCTCTGTGAAACATTGACCAAACCCATGAGAGTGGCTTGTCTTCAGAGATTAAGGATCCCGTAGAACTTAAACGGAGGCTCTGACATAGACCTTTGACTGCATTCCTCTAGGCAACTGTACTCTACGCCACTCTACTTTGCACCTCTCCATGCCACTGCACTCCACTCCATTCTACTCTTTTCTGCGCCATGCACTCTACGCCACTCCACTCCACACTGCTGCACTCTACATTGCACAACTCTGCACCACTGTACTCTAAGGCACTGCACTCTATGCCACTCTACTCTAAGCCACTGCACTCTAAGCCACCCTACTCTACACCACTCTACTTCACTGCAGTCTATGACACTGTACTCTATGCCACTGCACACTACACCCCTCTAGCCTGCACCACTGCACTCTACACCTCTCTACTCCACTGCACTCTACGCCACTATACTCTACTCTGCACCATTCTCCTCTAGGCCAGTGCACACTCTATGCCACTCTGCTCTGTACCACTCTACACCACTGCACTCTATGCAACTGCAGTCTACTCCACTGCACTCTATACCGCTCTTCTCTACTCTTTACCACTCCACTCTACGCAAATGCACTCTGCACCACTTTACTCTTCTTTGCACTACTTTATTCTATGCCACTGCACTCTACTCTAGTCTGCACCACTCTACTCTACGCCATTATAGTCCATTCTGCACCACAATACGCCATTGTACTCTACTCTGTACCGCCCTACTGAATACTACTGCATTCTAGGCCAATGCAGTCTACGCAAGTCCACTCTACTCCCTGCCACTTCACTCCTCTGTACGCCACTCCTTTCTATTCAACTCCAATCCATTGTACGCCACTCTATGACAATTCACTCTAAACTACTACACTCTACCCCACTCCACACTGATCCACTCTACAGCACTTTACCCCACACAATGCCACTCTACGCCACTCCTAAACACTCTACTCCACTTTACTCCACTTTACTCCATGCCACTCTAGTCTACTCTAGCCCACTTTCCGACACTCTGCTGGTTGTCACTCCACTCTATGCCACTGCACTCTATGCAACTCTACTCTGTCAGTCCACTCTATTCTACTTCATTCCACTCTACTTTATGCCACTCCACTCTACACCACTCCACTCCTCTCCACGCCACTCCATTCCATTCTACGCCACTCCACTCTCCTCTCACCACTCAACTCCACTCAACTCTACAGCAGTCCAAGCCACTGTACTCCACTACACTCTAAGCTACTCCACTTCACTCCATGCCACTCTACACCACTCCACACTACTCTACGTCATGCCATGCCACTCCACTCTCTTGTACAAATTGTATATATGAATTTACATGCTTAGGGGGGTCATTCACTTTCCTTGCTTTTTGGTAGGGGCATTGCTGCTTGGAGGAATTCAAGCTTTGCCAATATTATAGCATCTTGCTGCCTTGGTCACCTTGTTCATGCCTTGAGCTTTCAGGTCCTTTAGTAACCGAGTTCATTGATACTCATTAGTGGCTTCAGTCAATGAAGTTCATTATATCTTGGACATAAGATTAGTTTTATAGCTCTTCAAACATTGATATTTTTTTACTGCATGTCAAGTCATTTGTATGTGGTATTTATGTAGTACAAACCTACCCAGAAGACAAAAAAGCCACTGTACTCTATGCCACTGCACACTACACCACTCTAGTCTGTACCACTGCACTCTACACCTCTCTACTACACTGCACTCTACTCTGCACCATTCTCCTCTAGGCCAGTGCACACTCTATGCCACTCTGCTCTGTACCACTCTACACCACTGCACTCTATGCAACTGCAGTCTACTCCACTGCACTCTATACCGCTCTTCTCTACTCTTTACCACTCCACTCTATGCAAATTCACTCTGCACCACTTTACTCTTCCCTGCACCACTTTATTCTATGCCAATGCACTCTACTCTAGTCTGCACCACTCTACTCTACGCCACTGCATTCTTCCCCATTGTAGTCCACTTTGCACCACTCTACACCATTGTACTCTACTCTGTACCGCTCTACTCTATGCTTCTGCATTCTACGCCAATGCACTCTACGCAAGTCCACTCTACTCCGTGCCACTTCACTCCTCTGTACGCACTCCTTTCTATTCCACTCCAATCCACTGTATGCCACTCTACGTCAATTCACTCTAAACTACTCCACTCTCTATACAAAATGGCTAGAAGAGATTGGCAAAGCCAATAACCCTTGCTTGTTTAAAAAGCAAACACCTTCAGAAAAGCCAGGAATCTACCTCATTGTTAGTAACAAATTGAGATGTCGCATTTTTATTAAAATATTGTACGATGTAGCATAGCACACAAAGTTGCTGTGCTGCTTTGTGCAAGGTGGAAAACACATCGCCGAGCCATATCTACAGAGATAGGGTGCTGCAACCTTCATCCTCTGCCAACCTTCATCCTCTGCGCAGGAGCTCAAACAGGCAGTTTATTACCACAACCACATCTTTCCATATTGGGTACCTTGCCACTAGAAAATCTCAAGCTAATAAATACTTTAAAATTGTTCAAACATTGTATGTGTGCTGTTCAGTGCAGCACACATGCAAAGAATGAAAAGTTTGGAGAAATAAAAACATTTCTCCAAGTTAATACCTGCCATGAACTACAATTTGTAGGTAGGGTTTTGCATCAAAAACCATGGGTGGTGGGATTGGAAAGCCATGTACCACCCATGGGATGCACCCTTGATGTAAAGTAATGCAAAGCAGTGCAAAGTGCTACTTTGTATTACTTTTAGTCAACTTTTTAGCGCAAAAATAGTTTTGCACTGGTAAGCAAATAACAAACCAATACTTGCCCGTTTACATTTCTGTTGGGCTTGCCCCCCTATGCAGTCACCCCCAAACATTTTGCCTTCTCCCATCCTGTTTTGCTGAATTCCTTTTTGTTGGCCTCAGGACTTTAGTGCTTGTGCTCACTCCCTAAATATGGTAAAATTGACTTACCCCTGATTGGCATATATAATTCACTTATAAGTCCCTAGTAAAGTGTTATACCATATAGGCAGGGCTGGTAAATTAAATGTTACTAGTGGGCCAGCAGCACTTATTGTGCCACCCAACTAAGTAACCCCTTTGAACATCTCTGGACTGTGCAGCCTGTGCACAGTTTAAACTGCCAACTCAACTTGGCCAAATAAACTTTTTGTCAAGCCTAAAACTTTCCTTTCAATACATATAAGTAACGCCTAGAGTATGCACTAAACAGTCTGTAGGACATGGTGCAAGGTATATAAAAAAGCTGGACATGTAGCTTTAAGTTTTACATGTCCTAGAATTGAAAAACTCACAAATTTGTTTTTCACTACTGCACGGCCTACCTCTTCTATACAAAAACATTATGGTACCTCATTACATTTAATAAGTTATACACTTGTTTGGGAACAAGTTGAAATATCATGTTTGGTGTCTAAAGAATTGTAATTGGAAATCCTCTTTAAGGGCAAAGTCGGATTTTAAGTCACAATTCTGAGAAGAACACTTTGAGAAATTTGGCATTTTCTTGTCCTAACCTTTTGGTGCATGCAGCCTGTGCCCTGGGTCACATGACTAGGTGCTGTTGACCTTTGTGTATTCCTCCCAGACAGTAACACAAAAGGGGAATAAGTTCTGGCAGGGTGGGAGGGGCGGAGCTGCGCACAGCCCCACTTACATTCATCTCAGTACACACGCAAAGGACTTCACAGTAGCCTTTTATGACCCCCAGACCAAGTGGAGCCGGTGCAGAGAGGCTGGAAATTCCAGGACCATTGGGGGACTCTAGAAGTGTCTTCCACTTTAAAGCTGGCACTAGGCATAAAAATAGGACTCTCAGACTCACTCTTAAGTTAACTTCTTGATCTGTGCAGGATTCTCAGAGGACTGCCCTGCTACCTGTGGCCTGATGTGTACTTCAGAGGACTGCCCTGCTGCTCCAAAAAGACTGCCCTGCTGCGCCAAATAGACTGCCCTGCTGCTCCAAAAAGACTGCCCTGCTGCCTGAAGCGTACCCTGTGCCCTCAGAGAACAGCCCTGCTGTTGGAGACCTGCTTTTCCCATTGAACCCAGGTCCACCAGAGTGACTCCAAGGGATAGTTTTATGGCCTGTTGTTCAGAGCAATAGGGAGACAAAAAGCTCCAACTTTCAAAGTGCACCTTGAACCAGCCTGACATGAGTCCTGACCTTCCAAGTGGTGTCACCCCCAGTCCTGGACCCTTGGAAGTGATGCTAAAGGTGCCCAACCAGCCAAAATCCACAACTTAGGCCAAAGAGTGTACTGAGAACCGGGAGGAGACCTAGACTTGCCTGCTCACTGTTCCACCCTGTTTAGTGGCTTCTCTCTGCACGGGTATTCAGCCTCCTGAGCCCTCGTCGGATACAGCCTGCATCTTCGTCCCGCTGGAGATCTTTGACTTCGAAATAAGAGACTCAGAAGCATATTACCAAGGGCCGGCGATACAATTATCGCCGCTTTAGTGTCCGTTTTTCGGGCGCAATGCGGCGATAATTATATTGCATTATTTACAAGGACACACTAGCGCGTGTTTCCTTGACTTAGCTCCCGTTTTACACACGCCTCGCATCGATAATGAGATGCAAAGTAGGCGTGGCTGTGAAAACAACATGGGAAAATATCGCGAAGGCAGCTTCGCAATATTAACAACGAGGCGTAGCGATAATTTAAATCGCGCTAACTCTGCCTTAACTCAGGAATTTAACGTCTGTTAAATTCCTGACTAAGGCATACCTAACATGGGAGGTGGATTGTGGGGCTAAGGCCACAGGGCCTATCATCAAGCTTATCGCTGTTTTCCATGGAACATCGCTGGAAAACCAGCGATGTTCCATGGAAAACCCCGCTATCGCTGGAATATTTATCGCCATAGCGCTAAGCGTTGATAATACAGCGCTAGCTTGGCGATATATTCCAGCGATAGCCGGCGATAATTAAAAGCGCGCTAAGCGCGCTCAGCGATAATTATCGCTGGTGCTTGATAATATGCCCCCTAGTCCAAATGAAGAAATCTTCACCACAGCTTCGTTCAGCAGCTTCTTGATGATGAAGCCTCCTCCTCAGCCACTGTCAGCTGTATTTCTAAAAAAAAGCCCTAAAACCAAGAGGCATCTAAGCACTGAAACTGTAGGGGCATCATAAGGGAGGAAGGGCCTAACCAGCGCCTTTCCATTTTGCAACAAGCCACGTTTTCACCTGCCTATCAAAAATCAGATGCAAGTTAAGGCAACTAATGTGTTACGGGAGGGAATTCAACAACCAAGCAGCCGCTACTGTGAAGGCACGTCCCCCCCATCTAACTTTCCTGCACCTGGGAATCATAAACTTATGCTGTCCTGCTGATCTAAGAGATCTAGTGGGAAAATACCAGTTGAGGGCAGTCCTAAGATAACAGGAGCCTTTCTGATGTAGAGCCTTGTGAACCATACACAGGGCTTTGATGGACAACCACTGCCTCACTGGTAACCAATGGAGAGCTCTCAAGCCCTCCCTGACAGAGAAGTGTTTTGGCAGACCTAGGACAAGTCGAGCTGCAGCATTTTGGATAATATGGAGCATATTTAAAGAGTACTGATTCACATTTAAATAAACGTCATTACAGTAGTCCAAGTGAGGTGTGATCAGCACAATGACCAATGACCCTATGCTCCTTAGTAAGAAAAGGAAAAATGTTCTTCAAAGACTTGATGATCCAAAAGCAGGAGCTCACTGTTCTATTAACCTGGGAGTCAAAAGTCATGGTGTTATCAAAAATCACCCCCAGGTTTTTGGCTGCGGCCACCGGAACAGGAAGAGTGCCACAAGTTTCCGGCCACCAATGGTTGGCCCCAATCCAGTTTTCATCTGCAAAAACCACAATCTCCGTCTTCTCCCCGTTCATTTTCAGCCAGTTCACGCTCATCCAGCTGTCAATTTCTGCCATGCAGGCCCTGAACTTGTCCGCCACCCCTTCCCAGTCATCAGAGACGGAGACGATGATCTGGATGTCATCCGCATAGGATGCTACCCGGAAGCCAAAAGTGCGTACCAATCTTGCCAGGGGGGGGCGACATACAAGTGAATAGAGTAGTGCTAAGGAAAGAACCTTGCGGGACCCCACAGGGAAGATGAAAAGGGTTAGCTGTAAAAATCCCCATAGCTGACTGTAATAGTCCTGTTCACTAAGAAGGACTCCAGCAGATTGAGGTCGGCATCCCTCAGCCCAGCCTTTCGCAGCCTTTGCACCAACAGAGATGGAGAGATGGTGTCAAAAACTGCAGACAAATCTAACAGAACCAGAATAGCAGCACCTCCCTAGTCAACTTGCCTGCAAATAGAATCAGCAGTCAATAACAGTGTCGATTCCGTTCTATGATTCCTCCTGAACCCATCTTGAGAGGGGTCCAGGAGTTCATGGTAGAAGAAAAACTGGGCCGCTTCCTGATTAATGTGCTTCTCAAAGATTTTAGCTGGAGTAGGAAGCAAAGAGATCGGGTGCAGATTTTTTCAATCACCCAAGTTCCGGTCAGGTTTCTTCTTGAGAGGGATGACAATCGCCACCTTCCAACACTGTGGGTACACTATATACTCCAATACCCGAGAATAGAATTTCTCCAAGGCATCCGTAATTAAGTCTGGAGCTAACTGCAATATCCTGGGTGGACAAGGATCATATGGCGATCCCGATTTGAGTTGTCCTAAGAGGGTTTTAATGTTCTCCACCGAAAGCGGAGAGAACCTAGCTAACCAGTAGTTAGTTGGCTGTTTAGGAGTAATACCTTCCATGCACGGAGTCGTGGGCCTTTCCTTGGATACTTCCAACCAGGAATCAACTGGCCTATCATTGGGTCCAGGAAAGTATGCAAAGATCTTCATAACCTTCTCTGTAAAGAATGCAGCCACCTTATCACAAAAATCTTGAGTGTTTTCCAATGCCTCCTGCGTGAGGGGGGACAAGAAAGTACGTACTGTCTTAAATAATTCCTTTGGGATATTAATTGCAGACCTTATCCTCTGAGAGAAGTACAAAGATTTAGTCTCATTAATTGCACTTTTATATTTGAGAATGAAAGCTTTGTGTATGTTTCTCTCTTCCAAATTGGGGGGCAATCTCCATCCCCATTCCTGCCTCCGACACTGCCTTTGTGAGAACTCTGACTCAACCATTTAAGGGCATCTTTGAGCTCTGCTAAAATTCTTTCTTACTCTGATTTGTTGTATAACCAGTAGAATGTTCTATTGGGTATGTATAATCCAGTGTAAAAATAAAACCAGATTGCACTACTGAATATGGAGGATATAAATATTGTGGCACAAGAATATCGTGGACAAAATATAAAGACCAGCATATCAAAAGGTAAGTGCATTTAGAGGAAGTATAAATTTACTATTCCTAACTCCACTTCTACGTACCTTGAAAATATGCATATCATGAAGGTAAATATGTGTGGAGCTAGATATCGAAAATCTATTCTTACTTACCTTTCAATATTTGGGATTCAGTATTCTGTCTTTGATATTCATAGACTGCGATATTCTATCTGCGATATTCTGTGGGAAGATTAATAAAATCATATGCCTCAATTCAGCCAAACAAAAGCCATTGGAATCTACTGGAATTTCTGCCAGGGTTTTTATTTGCTCCCTCCTTACTGTTTTGCTTTGGATTTGCTCTTACCCTGAAATGCCTGTATCATGATGCACAAACGTTACTGCATGTCTATATGTAGGAACTGTTCTTCTAGTGGTTTTCAGCACTGGCTTATCCCTTTTCTCTTTCTTTTACAGATTAACGCAGAAGGAACACCAGAAGACATTTTTTCGCAAGTCTGCGCTTCTGTTGACACTATTTTCTGAGATGAGGGAACGCTCAAATTTTTGGCTTTTCAATACACATGTCCTTAAACGTTAAAAAAATTAAAAAAATAAAGCAGAGCAGGCAAAGACGTTGTCCCAAAGCAATACGTGTTGTTGTCGTAGAATGTATCTGGAACTATTGCATGAGATACTAAATGTCAGCAAAGGCCCTGTCATTCATTACGACAGAGCAATGGCTGTACTGCATTACAAATGCTTTATACTGATGGCATAGAACACTTCGGGCCATATTATCAAGAACGGGCGATACATTATCGCCGCAAAGCGGCGATAAGGGGCTTGATAATATGGACCTATAGAATTCAATAGAAGCCCAGGTTTGATGTCCTTCACACCAGAACCTGGGCTTCTATTGGAATTCTATAGGGCATATTATCAAGCCCCTTATCGCCGCTTTAGCTGCAGTTTCCTGCCGCTAAAGCGGCGATAATGTTATCGCCGTTCTTGATAATATGGCCCCACATGTAAAACGGCGCCCGTTCCATAGGAAAAATCACTATGTTGGGCAATCGCATATTTGTGTTTCTGGTGTTAAATATATAAATCAGATGTCTCTCCCATGATACCTTGAGAGGAAAAAAGGAATCAACTTCCAGGCTGCACATATAATTCAGGTCTGTTGCAAAACCTTGCAAAGTACCCCTTTCCAGGTATGCTACCCAGATCACCTTTCTAAGAAAAAACGGCACTAACCTTCTTCAGCCTCCCTTTGATCATCGCTTTTAGTGGCTTTAGCTTTTACCGAGGCTGATTTGCTATAACGTGTGACGTGTCTGGTTTTACTGTGGAACCAATGGAAATGCTCAAACGTGTTCAACGCATCTGAGGAAATCAGTGTTGAGGGCGAATTAAAATATCAACAAATAGCCAGTTGTTGCTTTGTGACTAACATTATTCTCGTCACTACTTAGACCTTGCATTGCTGGACACTCATATATATACTTTCCTTCTAGGAAAGGGGAACGTTTGCTATAGATAATGGGACATAAATATACGTTGCCCTTCTGCTGTAATGATTCGCTTACCATAATTAGTGAATGTACTTTGTATGACTATAGGCTGCTTCCAGGCAAAAAATGCAACCTAAAACATGGGCATTTTTGTATCGAGTTATGTTAGTCCTTCCAAGTAGTTAATCCTTCTTTGTAATGCTTCCATTCAAAAACAATGTACCAAAAATAAGACTATCGAGTATTAATGTATTACTCATGCTTACATGCTGCTTATATCTGTGAGACCCATATACTTTTATAAAATGTTTGCATATCAGTGTAACAATGGATTTTACAGGCATTGACAGCCACAGAAAATATGCTATTTGTTTGCTATAGTGAACAAAAGGCATTTTAGATATTCCAGTGAAGTAACTGTATGCACAAGACAAGCACTTCTGCCAAAATACGGTTTTTCATTATGGTGGTAAACTACTTCAGCAGGAGTGAGCATGCATACTACCAGATTCGGAAAATAAACCGATAAAAAAGATGTACATTGTTTAAAATAAGTTCCTATCTTTATCTAATTAATTGTGTACATTTAGGCTCGTCATTAGTTTGTAATTTTGTTTCTTATTTAATTGGTGCTTCACAGTTAACCGTTTTTCTTGCAGGTATCATTGCTTTTCTTCTTTTTCTTTTTTTAGATGGGATGGGATGGGATGGAATGGGATGTAGTTGTCCACCTAACATAGCACTTGTTTTCTCATGTCAACTTAAAAGGCTTCCTGTGCTTTTTTTCATTCATTTGTGTTTATCTTTGTAAAAAGGTGTGTGTGGGCTTTTTTTTAAAATTTAAACCGATTTTCTGTTTTCGCACCTGCATGCCTTCAATATTTCTGCTCCATTTTAATGACTGCCATTCCTGACATTTCCCCCTCTTCTTTGCTGAAGCCTGGCCCAGTGGCCATCTTTGCATTAGAAATGAAAGAAAAACTTCTCAAGTAATAGAGGGAAAGCTAGGTCAGTGGCAAGGATTTTGTAAGGTTTTAAAAAGTAGTGCCTACATAGATATATATTGTTATTGTTTGCATTATTTTTGAAAAATAAATAGCGATTTGTGTTCCACTATGTTTTTAGCTTTTATAATAAGTAATTATTCCTGCAAAATTACAACTAGAAGTATCTGGTGGGAGTGGTAAGAAAAATCACATCTGCTGAAGTAGTTTGCTCCAATTCTCAGAATCTCTGTTTTGCATGGCCAAACCTACTATGTCATCAGTTGTACTACTGAAACTTATTTGTATTTTTCAAAGTAAAATATCTTGTAATGAAGACATGCTAATAAAATCACAATATGATCAGAGTGTTTTTTTGTAAATGCCATGGGGGAAGGGGCTCAAGATACTTGCATTTTCTTCTCTGATTCCGGAAGCATTTTTTATCTTAGAGTTCCAAGTGTTAGCTTATGTAAAACAATTTAAGCAATGAACACTGTTGGCAGTTAAAGTCTGGCTGCAGTTCTGAGTTTGTCATGGAAGCCTAAGTAGTTTGTTATCTGATGAAGGTCCATCTAGAGATTGAATCAAATGTAGTTGCCATAACGAGAAAAGATTGCTTTGCTTTCCACTGTTTGAGAAAACAGGGAGTGCAAAAGGAAGATACCACACCAGAACAACCAGGAGGGATCACATAAAGGCAGCTTTTCCTTGTGAAGCAGAGGAGCTGATCCCTAGAAAGACCTGTCCACAATGCACACAATATTACACTGGACTCTCTTGAATTGGGGAAGAAAGTGAAGAGTCTGGAGAAACGGCAATGCATGATATGCTGTGCCGTCACCAGATAAGACTTATTTATTCTGCATCCCTCTATCTGCTCTCTTCATCTGTATCGACTTCCTCCATCACTTTAGGAGACACCTTTTTAGTGAGAAGCCTATTGATTTAAAAGAAGCTTTTCATATTAAGGTTTTGATTCTCGTTGATTCTTTTAATTTCATTTATCCTGACTCCTTTAGGTTCAAAATCTGCCACTACTCTTTTTTTCTGTACGAGTCCAGTCTCAGGATGTTGCCTAGAAAAACTGTGAAAAGATGCAATTTAATTTGTTTTGACTGATACATAAATATCTATTTAGAAATGTAAGTTAACAATTATACTGTTGCCATTTTTCTCCAAACTAAACAAACACATTTTTCACTTTCCATTGCTACGTCAAATCACAAATCTGCACCACTATGTTGTCAATCCTAAGATCTTTAGGAAGAGATTGAAGACCTTTCTCTTTAGTAAGCTCTGTTCTCTGTTTAACCACTTTGCTGGGCATGTGCCGAGACACTCCTTTGGAGTAGCTGTGCGCGATACAAATGATGTTAACATAACATAAATACTGCGAGGAAGCCCTCTTGAGGCTCTTTCCAATAGAACTGGAAGGTCTAGCATCATTTATTAGCTGGAACATACTATGATCAGAAGTTTGGCAGGCGTGATTGGAATGGACCCAAGTACATTTAGTAAAAATGTCACATCCTAAAACCCTGCCTTAGTCACACCTACCAACTAGCCATCTGTTAGTAATGGGATTCCTAGTGGGCTGTGGTGTGCACCCAGATCAGGCAGGAACCACCACTCTAGTCAGGGTAAGCTAGATACACACTAAAAGATAACCTGTGATCACCTTCTGGTAACTTGGCACAGAGCAGTCAAGCTTACCTAAAGAGGCAATGTGTACATTATTTTTGCAACACACACACACAGTAGTAACACAATGAATACACCACAAAAAGACTCCACACAGGTTTAGAAAAATAGAGAATATTTGTCTGAGCAAAATGAGAGCAAAACAACAAGAATCCAATCAGTAGAAATTGAGATCTGAATTATTAAAGATTTAATGCAAAAATAGTGCTTAGAAGTCGCTAGCGGTCAAAAGGTTATTTGGTTACGAGGGACCAATGTAAATCCAAAGTTCAAGCCGACCACGATGGAGGGCAGGCCGGCTCCAGGACCCACACAGGGCCCACTGAAAAATTACCTTGGATAGAGCAAAGCGTCGGCGCTTTGGGCACAATGCGTCGTTCTTTTCCACGCAGTCAGGTTGCTACATAGTTGACAAGCTTCGCTGAGGTGAAGGTACTGTGTCGTCGTCAAGCGGCCCAGAGCATAGACATTGGGCCGCGCAGGCTGTTGAACTGCTGTCATCAAACAGTCTCTGTGTCAGCATCAAAGGGTGAAGCGCAGAGGTGATGATGCATTGGATTTGTAGCAATACAGCTGCAGAACCCACTTATGAGGCTCAGAACTTGGAAAGGGCACTTCAGGCAAAGAAAGGTAGGACTCACAGAAGGCGGAGTTCAGCAGCACCAGCAGAATTGCAAGAAGTCTTATGTGTCCCTAAGACGTCAGAAAACAGGAGGCAAGCCAGCAAGCCCTTGGAGATCACTTGGAGGTAAGTCAGAGTCCAGCTCTCCTTCAGCAGAGTCAAGGAGCAGCAGGTCAACAAGCAGGAAAGCAGTCCAGTAGAGTCCTTTAAGCACCACAGCAGTCCTTCTGACAGAGGTTTAGTTCAAGATCCAAAAGTGTCTGATTTGTGTGGGTCAGGGACCCAGTACTTATACAAAAAAGTACCTTTAAAGTGGAGGTGACATCAAAGGCTGACCTCTGCAGTGCACAAAATCCCTTTCAGCCACATCCCATCTGCTAGGCTAACACTGGTGGTTAAATCAGTGGTTTGTGTGTGGACAGGACGCTACCTATTGAAGTGTAAGTGTCAGCCCTTCCCATTCCTCCCTACCCAGGAAGACCCATCAGAATGCAGAGGAGTGCTCAGAACACAGATTAGCCTCACCTTCCTGTGTTTGTGGCTGTCTAGAGGGAATGCACCAAGTGTACCTGTCACCCACCCCAGACGTGTATTGGAGACAGGCTGTCTGGCAAATAGAGCACTATGTGCAGAGAAATGTCCACTTTCTCAAAGTGGCATTTCTAAAACAGTGAGGTTAAATCCAGCTTCACCAGTATGGAGGATTTATTATTACCATTCCAAAGATATGAAACATGAAAAAGCTACTCCTCTCTGATCAGGAATTACAGCTTAAAAGTGTATTAAGGAACTCCCAATGCTGGCCTACAAGAGGGGTAGGCCTTACAATAGTGAAAAATGAAATAGGTTGTTTGCCACAACCAGGACATACAAAACATAAACTTACATGTCCTACCTTTTACTTTCATTGCACCCTGCCCTTAGGGCCTACCTTGGGGGTGACATATGTAATAAAAGGGGAGTTTAAGGGATGGCAAGTAGTTTTAAATGCCAAGTCGAAGTGACAGTAAACTGAACACAGGCACTGCAGTGGCAGGCCTGAGACAGGTTTGAAAGGCTAATGCTGTTGGTGGCACAATCAGAGCTGCAGCCCACTGATAGCATTTAACTTACAGGCCCTGTGTATATGGTATACCACCTTACAAGGAACTTACAAGAAAATTAAATAGGTCAATCAGGTATACACCAATTACACACATATTTACGGAAGAAGCGCATGCACTTTAGCACTGATTAGCAGTGGTAAAGTGCTCAGAGTCCTAAGGCCAACAAAACAAGTTCAGCAAAAAGAGGAGGAGGAAGGCAAAAAGTTTGGGGTGACCCTTTAGAGAGGGACATTTTCCAAAATGATCTCATCACCTCAGCAATACTAATTAAATGTATACTTCCTCCTGTCTACTGGTGTGGGTAGTTTGGGTTAAACAACAGATACTGCCACTCTCAAGCGCAGCAAACTTGAAACTTCATTCAGAGATAAAACGGAATAGGGACAGGAAAGCAGGAACAACAGAACTGGAAGATGCATTAAAACATCGGTGGCAGGAGGCCAAGACCTGGATAGATGAAACAATTGGTGGCAGGGGGCCAAGACCTGGATAGATGAAACAGTTAACTACTTTCCACATTCTTAATTTAAAAATCATTTGTTGCAGCTAATTATAGAGTTGCAAATGTCTATAGCGTGCTAAACAAACATTAAGAAAACTAATATGTCTGTCTTGGTAAATTTGCAGTGATTTATTTTTAAGAATCAGCAAGGAGATGGTTAGCATTTCTCCATTAAGTGAAAAAGGATGTGAGGTGAAAGAGAGGGCATGCCTACCAAGATATGGATAGGGAGAAAGACTAAGAAAGAGCAGAAACTGAAGAAGAGATTTTGCAGGAACATTAGTGAGAGGAATTATGTAGCAGAGAATTAGATGTGGTAGAGGAATAACATGCTTGATGCACCTTAAAAGTTCCACAACACCTTAAATAGCGTGGTTAACAGAGAAGGGAATTTCAGAGGCTCTTTTAATAACACATTGCAAACGATGTTAAGGGTGGAAATAGAAGTAAACAGGCACAACAGAGTGAGAGGGCTAAAGTATGGGGCTTTGCAGTTACTGTTCATTAAGGAGGTTTGTTAGGACACTTTGGCTCTATGGGTAGACACATTTAGAATTTCTTCTAGAAGAAAAATAAGAATTCTTAGTGTTTTAAGGATCTCTTTAGAGGGACCAGGCATAATGCAGGCTGGGCCACAAGCAGAGCTTGTCAGTCTCCAGATGGTAGGTGTGCCTAGTGTAAATAATTGTGTAGAATGTTGTTGCTAATTTATAGCTCATGTCATTCAACATGAAATATATATGCAACACATCAAGCAAATCGTACAAAGCAAACCATATTGAAAAGATAAAAATGTGGACAGTGAAGCATGAACAAAATAAGTAACAGGATTCAGAGGAAATCATGGGATTCAAAATCCAAACACATTCCAATAGAGATCCTGAGAAATCAACCATTTATTATGTCAATACTAATTAAATAAAATATACAGCTGGCTGAACTTCTCACCGCCCTTGATCTAAAGGCCTTTTTTCCTCCTCTTGTCCTCCTCCAAGCAAAGGTTGATTGTCATCTCAACTGCAACCTTTGTGGGAATGGTGTTGTAACGTAAGAGCCACCACCAAAGCAAGATTTGCATTCCTACAAGGAAACGTCACAATCCCAAATCTAATGGCCCATGAGAACATGGGAAAGCAAAAAACAGATATGCCACCTCCACAACACCAGCACCAGCACTGCTGTGAAGGAGAAAACAGATGGGTTAACCTCAGGCACTGCAAGAGAAAGCTGGTACAGTAAATGATGCAGCAACAGTTAGACATCGTTTTAGCAGACATACAGGAAACACACACAGCCTTATAAGCAGAGATAGATACAGTAGTGGTGGATATGGGACAGGTGCAAACAGACTGCCACAAATTGGCAGGCAGAATGTCTGCAAGTGAAACACCGAAAACAAATGTAACCCCCAATGGAAAGATCAGAGTAACCAAATACTAGAATTACAGTAGAGAATCTGTTATCTTGAATTCAGAGTGGAAGACTCTGAAAAAGGGTCTATTAAAGTAGCATCAGAATTGTTAGGATGCCTTAACACAGAAGGTGCCAATATTGAACAATGTCTAAAAAATTGGCTGGAGACAGCAGTGCCATGATCTAACTAATTCTGCCTCCCCCCAATGCATAGAGCTCCCAGTCACCCAAAGATAGCAAAATTACTGTGATTTAGATGTCATCTTGCAACAAGCAAATCAACATGGCCCCCTTACAGTAGATGATGACAACATCTCAAACTTCCCAGACTTTACTGCATCAGAGTTACAACAACCCAGATCGTTTCTGGAAATAAACTAGAAACTATGTGAACTACAGCTTCAATACATGCTGTTAGTCCCTGCAAAGCTTTTAGTGGTTGCTAAGTCCTCCTTTTTTACTGACGAGTTATCAGTATGGGAATGACTGCAACGAGGTGAGGTAGACACTCTCTCCAACTACAATGGACAGCAGAGGTTGAGGCAATGACTAAAATCTCACCAACGTTGGCACAACCCCTTGAGGGCAAAGCCAAGATAGTTGTGACTACAGAGACACTGCATGAAACAGGTTCTTCCACTAAAGACAACAACATCGGCAAGACGGCATCCTATGGAGAGAAAGACATAACTGGGAGTAACATAAAGGACACAGTGGTCATGGTGGTCCAACTAAAAATGAAAAATGTGGCTATGATGAACCATTATAATGTGAGATCTGATTTAAATGTCTGCTTTTAACTGTTGCTAGAGCACATAAGTGACTTCTAGGGGAGACACAGCTGGGGTCAAGGACCTGGACAACCAGTACTAATATCTCGAAGGGGGTTGTAATAGCCAAGTAAATTGATGTGATCTAACCATTTCCTTTGGTATACATGTTTGTAATAAATAGCTGCTGTACACTAGTATACAGAACAAACACTGTCCTATACCACTTCTGATAGGCTCTAACTGAAAGAAATAACACATATCAACATCTACCTTTATTTTAAAAGCTACACTACCACAAGTACAGTGAATTGGTTCCATTTCCAAATAAAGGAGATGATCTTGTTAGATTTCTGTTGAGTTGGGATTATGATGGCTGGGGATGTTTTAACTTTGGCCCTGAGTGGGAGCATTATGCATAGTTAGGTTTGATTTAATGGGGACAGGAAAGAAGATCTAATTTATGGAGACTGGGAATTGCAGGGGAGGTGCTGGAACAAAGACACAGCTGAAAACACATATATAACATAAAAAGATGGAAGGGTCGGGTTTACACTACAGGCTTCTCCTTTTATGCATGCAGGGTACTTATCTGTCTAAAGCAAGGAGTTCCATTTGAGATTGCGCAGTCAATAATTGACATAGGAGGGTCTTATGTAATCTTGAAAGGGCTGCTGGATGGTCATTGAATTACATTCCCAATATCTTGTTGGTCACATTTCTGTAAAAATAAAAGCAACATGTAATTGAGTTTGGCCATGGTCAAGTAGTGTAGCAGGGAGGGAATTTTAACTGTGTCTGGTCTTTGTCAAGGCCCATAAGTGCACTGAATGCACAATGGATGCAAGACTGGCTGACACATTGGGGGATGAGGCATCCTGAACAATAGACAACTCCTTTTAGTCACCAGTACACAAATTAGATATGCAGGTTGACAAATTCCTGTTACAAATGGGTACAGTGAGCTCTGACCACGCTCCTTTACTATTAAAGATTCTGAGGGACAAGCCAGTCCTTAGACTCTCTTCTTGGCAACCTACTAGACACCACCCTAATAGATACAGCCTTCTGTGGTTCCACAGAAGAAGCAAAATTCAACTACTTTGTAGAAAATGAAGGGAACATTGACACCCGGGTGGTCGAGTGAGAAGCATTTAAAGTGCAATCTGGGCGAATGTATCAAAACAGTTAAACGAGTGAGAGGTGTGATTCTGAGTGAACTCATGACACTAGAATATATGCCATCAAGGATCAGAGATGGAAAATGGAATTAACAAATCAGCACCAGGCCTATCATGCTGCTCATCTAGAGAAGCTGTACAGCTAGGACTGAAGGATATACCTAGGTAAGTTGCATGATGAGGTTAACACAACGTTTGCTCGCAGCATTGTTGAATCCTGAAAAGAACAGGCCTAAATTGTCTGCTGTGAAGAATGAAAAAGACAAGATCATACACTCACAAGCCAAGAAAACCCCCTCCAAATGCCCGGGCATATAGCTGAATACATTGGGGTTCCATTGATGATACAACTATCTCCAGACATGAAGAAGACCTTCAATATGCCACTTACATTGCAGGTCATAAAGTTAGCTATAAGTGTTATGGGTAAGAGTAAATCCAGTTGGCTAGATGGAGTAGCCCTAGAATTGTATGTTTTCTTTGCACTGCAACAAAGCCCTAAACTGGTAGCACTACATAACATGGAATGGATCATAGGTCCACCGCTTCATACCACTAAATAGGTGGTGAAATTAATGCTTCCACACCTAGATAGGGAGCCACTGACAGTGACATTCTGTGGACATTTGTCACTACTGAATCAAGACTGCAAAATCCTAGGGAAAGTAATAGCCTCTAGAATCAATCCTACAAGTGCTGCACCACCTAGTTCATCCAGACCAAAATGGCTTCTTACGTGGCTGTAGCATTTCACCTAACATGAGAAGGTTATTTCACATTATGGCAGAAAAAACAGGGGATGCCCTATTGCCCTTAGTAGCAGCTCTGGGTATTAAAAAAAGCCTTTGAGCCTCTCAGCTAGTCATATTTATTCGAGGTTCTGAATTCCATGGGATCTGGTCAAGACGTTCTGAGCTGGATCAGACTTCTTTACTCAAGTCCCAAGGTTGTAGTAAAAATGAAATGGGCTTATTCGGAGCCTGGGGAAGTAGAGGGAGGTACCAGACAGCGCTGCTCTTTCTCTCCCATATTTTTCATATTGATGATGCAGTCCTTAGCCTGTGGTTTCAAATGATGTGGAATCGAGCAAGTGTTGACATTATCTAATTACACACACATGATCTCATAAAATATGGAAGATATCTATCCGAACATTTGTAACCCAGGAAAACAGATGTTAAAGGTTATGGCTATGCCAAGTAACTTTGAGAGGGTCTCAAGCCTAAGAATAATGTTGGATACACCCTGTTTGAACCCCCTGTTTTAAGTTAATGCAGCATCTGTAGCTAGAGTGAATCCAAGACCACGGTCTTAGGCAGGCAATACTTTTAAATATTTGGGAATACAAATTTATCACATTGATGGAGACCAGATTGTGGGCAATCTGGACTGTGCTGTTAGAGCCACAGATAACTTGGGGCAATTTGTAGCTGGTTTCTCTCTCTTGGTGATGAAGGGGATATTCCTGTCTAAGATGGTAGTATTGCCATACTTGATATATTACCTCACCAAAATACCAGTAATTTTACTACACATATTGTTCTATGACTTGAGCTCCATATTAATGGAGTTGTTGTGGAGTGCAGGCAGATGCAGACCAGCTACAAACACAATACATCTGGTAAAAGGCCAAAGTGGGCTAGGTGATCCTGATTTTAAGTCATACCGTATTGCAGCATGACATTGAGATGTTACAAACATTATAATAAAACAAGTCATAGAATTCATTGTGAGTACATATAACTGTTTGTAGTTTCTTTTAACCAAGCTCAGTATTTGAAGGATAGCCAACAAAATTAATTGAGGATTAGCTGATAAATTATTTTCTAACATGGTGAGAAAATATT
Source organism: Calotriton arnoldi (assembly GCA_963921515.1). Taxonomy (NCBI): domain Eukaryota; kingdom Metazoa; phylum Chordata; class Amphibia; order Caudata; family Salamandridae; genus Calotriton; species Calotriton arnoldi. The sequence goes on from CAWUFW010017884.1 coordinate 104,305, forward strand.
GTACTATTTTTGCACAATAGTTTTCCACCTTCGGACATAATCATGTATTGTGTGACCAATGGCCCTCCGAATGAGATTCACATCTATAGCATTTTTTTAAATATTTTTATTTATCTTTCTTGTTCTCATTTGTGATTTATGCTAGAGGGCCAGGAGATTCTAAGACTGTGGCCGGGGAGGCCCGATCTCTCCACCAGGGAGGTATCTGAACATCGCGGGCCAAAAACAACCAGCCAAGTCAAAAGACCTGAGCCACCTATGCAAGTATGATTGATGGAAGGGGAGATCACGGCCATTAAACTGCAACCCAGCTCCCGTACGACCAATAAGTTTATACCCAAAAGAAAAAGTGCTCAAGAGATACTACCAACAGGGTGATGTTTATACCAGTCTTCCCAGATCTCCCAGAATTTTGTTCTCGTAGAATGAAAGGTACCCCGGTCAAGTTTAGATATTCTTTGTTCTGAACATAACCGTTCCGACACCAGTGGGGTGTGGGGGGTGGGGGGGCCAGGGAGAATCCACTTAATACATAACTCTCTTTGTGCAAGCAGAATTAAAACAAAAATGTGATTTTTGTGCCTTAAAAAGTCACGGTTTGTCCCCCCAAAAAATTACCAAAGCCAGGCTCACCTTAATCTCTTGACCCGTAATGTCCGAAAGAGTCTTATAAACTTTATGCCAGAAGATCTGGATTGAAGGGCACTGCCAGAATATATGAACGTCGTCTGCATTATCTTCACCGCACTTTCTTACCACCCAGTTTCCCATCTTCGACAATTTCCTTGGCGTCCAGTGGGCCTTGAGGACAGTAAACAGATGATTTCTCCTAAGCGGTGCAGACTTTATAGAGAGCCACAAGTAAAACAGATACTTGCCAGAGTGCTTTGAGAGCTTGGTTTGGCAGTTCCCTCTTCCAGATCTCTGTGAGCAGGATTTGCACCTCTTCCCCGGCCTGGACTAACATCCAGTACCACTCTGAAACTTCTTTCCGCAAGAGCGGTCGTTGCCGTATCCTGTCCTCCCAATAATGGTTCCCCTTGCCATCCTTTCCTAGGCCTTTTGCCCAACTTGCTAGTTGATAATATTTGAATTTCGATACGTTGCCCTCAGTAATATCTACCAAACACTCCCAGGATACCATCTGATTGTCATCTATAATTTGCCCCATCTATGTATACCGCAGTCACTCAAGGGAATTGCAAGGAGGCAAACTGCGGTGCCGGGAGAGTCCCATATCAGAGCAAAGCTACTGTAATAGAATATTTCTAGTGAGAGTCTTACTCTGTACCACAGTTTGCATGCACCCACAAGGATCTTAAGGCTTACTTTTTTTTTAAGAACTTTGGGTGACCGAATTTAAAGAGAAAAAAGTCCCCGTGCCCGGGAAGGCCAGCAGTGAGAGCCCTTAATATTGGCGAAAGAAAAGAGCTGTCCATCAACAATTGTTGTACATTCTTTAGATGAAAGGCGCAATAATATTGATAGAGGTCCGGGCTTGCGATTCACCCGTGTTCCTTTTTCCTATGGAGCTTCCTCCAAGCATTTCTGACCCCTTCAGCCCTCCAAATAAAACTACTAAAATCCCCTTGCACCTTCTTAAACCACTCTGGTTTGAATTCTAACGGAAATGCATTGAACATAAAGGTGAATTTCGGAAGAATTGACATTTTTAGTAAGTTGGTTCTACCTATAAATGAAAGTGGGAGACCACCCCACACCTTAAGAAACTGTCTGGCCCTAGAGGCTACCTTGTTGAAATTAAGCTGAGCTAGTTTCTCTAGATCATGTACTACTTGAATTCCCAAGTACCTTATTTCCGGTCTTATCAATTCACTGGTGTGTTGAGTATTCCATTGCATTATCTCAGTTTTTTGCTGGTTAATACAGTAACCAGACACCCTCCCAAAACCTTCCAGAGTATCCCAAATTGCTGGGAGGGACTTAACCAAATCCCCTGTATAGACCATCAGATCATCAGCGTACAAACCAATTTTCTTCTCCCATTCATTGCAAACAAAGGGAATAATGTTCTTACATGCCCTTAATTTGTTTGCCAATGGCTCTACATAGCGGTTAAAAAGGAGCGGTGAAAGAGGACACCCCTATCTAGTCCCTCTTCCAATATGTATCGGTTTAGTGAGGCTTCCATTAACCAAAATCCTGACCGAGGGGTTTTTATAAAGAGAACTAACTGCCACTAAAAAAGCCTCTCCTAGATTAAACTGCTTAATCACCCTATACAGAAAGGGCCAGCTGACCATAACAAAGGTCTTGGCAGCATTGAAAGTCAATACTGCAAAGGGCCTACTATTTTCCCCAGCCAGATCTATTGGCCCTATTAAATCATGGGTTAATTCACATAGTTGCCTTCCTTTAATAAAGACTTTCTGATCAGTGTGAATCAGAGTACCCACCACCTTTTCGAGCCGCTTGGTTAAAATCTGTGTGTAAATTTTATAGTCACAGTTTAGGAGGGAGATAGGTCTGTAGGACATGCAGGCCTTGGGGTCTTTGTTTTGTTTGAGAATTATGGGGCATATTAGCAAGATCCACGTTAAAATTATCGCCGTTTTAGCGGCAGGAAACTGCCGCTAAACGGCGATAATGGGCTTGCTAATATGCGTTATGGAATCCAATAGAAGCCCAGGTTAGATGTCCTGCACATCTAACCTGGGCTTCTATTGGAATTCTATAACGCATATTAGGAAGCCCATTATCGCCGTTTTAGCGGCAGTTTCCTGCCGCTAAAACGGCGATAATTTTAACGTGGGTCATGCTAATATGCCCCTATATTTATAGTTGCCTCGTCCCAAGAAGGCGGGAAATCCTGCCTATGCAGAAAAGCTGAGTTAAAAAGTTGTAACAAAATGGGTGTCAGTTCTTCCTTTAGAATCATAGAGATTCATTAGGGAGAGAATCTGGGCCAGCTGCTTTCCCTTTTTTTAAGCTACTGATAATTTTAAAAACTTCTTCAGGGCAAATGGCGACATTCAAGTCGTCATTAGAAGCCCCCTGTAAGAATGGGATTTCTGAGTCCTGAAGAAAGTTCTCGATTTGGTCTCCCCCACCACCAAATCTTCTGTACATAAATCTTGAAAAAAAAAACTCAATCCCAGCATCATCTGAGGCTATTTTACCTCTTTTTCACATCTAATTGCCTTAATCATATTCCTTGACTGATTAGATTTAGTTTTCCAGGCCAGCAATTTGCCACAACTCTCCCCATATTCGTGGTGGGAAAGTTTGCTAGCTTCCCATTTCCTCCTCACTATTGCCTCCAAGTAGTCAGCAAGTTCTAGCCTTGCCAGTTGTAGGAATTGCTCAATGTGCTTCGATGATTGAGCATTGGAAGCATTCTCAAGCTCTAATTGGAGGGCCTGTAGTGAAGATTTGAGTTTGCAAATATCCTCCCTTACCTTTTTATTTTGGGCAAGAGTTAAAATGCCTCTTAGAAAGGCCTTATAAGTGTCCCACACAATATGCAAGGGTGCGGATGCTTTATTTAAAAGAAAGAAATCATTTGTGGTGACTTTCAGCTTCTCAACTACCCGTGGATCTAAAAGTAGTGTTCGATTAAGGGTCCATCTCCGAAGAGAAGACTTATTCTCTGGTGTGAACTCTAAGCTAACTGCCAAATGGTCCGATAAATGCTCTGGTATATGAATAACTCCACTTCCACATCCACACCAGCCCCAGAACCACGCTGCGCGGGACCCTCGTCTACAGGCCCCCTAGGCCTCGCGCCTCTTCCGCCGCCACCATTGCCGACCTCGTCGCACCCCACGCCATCGCCTCCATGGACTACATTCTCATCGGAGACTTAAACTTCCACCTCGACAACCGCAGCGACCCCGACTCCACCACCCTCTTTGACAACCTCGGACTGAAGCAGCTTGTCACCACCCCTACCCACAGAGCCGGACACACCCTCGATCCCATCTTCGCAGGAGGGACCAACATCCACTTCAGCCACACCACTCAGCCCCTCTGGACAGACCACCACTGTGTACACTTCACCTTCAACACCACCACCGCACCCAAACCCGCCCCGTGCCCGCCACGAAGGAACTGGAACAAGATCCCAGAGGAACACCTCAACACCACCCTCCTCCATGACCCCCCCTCTGCCACGACCGACGCCAACTCAGCAGCCAAAGAACTACATCCCTGGATCTCCAACTGCGCAGACAAGCTCGCACCCCTCAGCAACCGCATCAAACAATGCCCCCTGAAGGCCGCCTGGTTCACCAACGACCTCCAAGAAGCCAGGCGCTCCTGCAGACGCCTCGAGAAACTCTGGCGGAACAGGAAAACCACCGAAGACCAGAACACGTACAGGAACGCCATGAAGGAATACCACCAACGCATAAGAGCCACCAAGCGGACCTTTATCAAGAACAAAATCCTCACCAACGCATGTAATGCAAAACAACTCTTCAACGTCATACAGCAGTTCACCAAACCCCCCAGCGAAGCCACAGACGTCACACCATCCCAGGACCTCTGCAACAAGCTCAGCTCCTACTTCCACCAGAAAATCAAGGCCCTCTAAGACAACTTCAGCAAACACACTCCAGACACCACCCCATCCCCACCACAGACAACCAGCTGACCATCACCACCTGGAAACCTGCTACCACCGAAGACACCACCGTGACAATGAAGAACACCGACTCAGGAGCCCCCACGGGCCCCTGCCCGCCGCACATCTACCACAGAGCCTCCGCCGCCATAGCACCCGAACTAGGCCGGACCATTAACGCCTCCCTCGTATCCAGCATCTTCCCCGACGACTGGAAGCGGGCAGAGATCAAGCCCCTCCTCAAGAAACCCTCGGGCGACCCGACGGACCTGAAAAACTACCGGCCCATCTCTCTCCTCCCCTTCACAGCCAAAGTCACCGAGAGATTCATCAACGCACAGCTGTCCACCTTCATCGAAGAGAACGCCATCCTCGACTCCTCCCAGTCCGGATTTCGCAGCAACCACAGCACTGAGACCGCCCTCCTCACCGCCACCGATGACATCCGCATGCTGCTCGACCAGGGCCACACTGCGGCCCTCACCCTACTAGACCTCTCCGCAGCCTTCGACACCGTCTCACACAGCACACTCGCAGCCAGACTCCACGGCGCCGGCATGCGAGGAACCACCCTCGACTGGATCCGCTCCTTTCTCACCGGCAGGACCCAAAGGATCAGACTCCCACCATTCCTCTCCAAACCCACAGAAATCAACTGCGGAGTACCCCAAGGATCCTCGCTCAGCCCCATGCTCTTCAACATCTACATGGCCCAGCTCGCCGCCATCGTCAGACAGCATGGGCTCAGCATAGTATTCTACGCCGACAACACTCAGCTCATCCTCTCCCTCACGAAAAATCCCGAAGACACCAGACTCTGCTTCCAGGAAGGAATGAAGGACGTCGCAGCCTGGATGAACGACAGCTGCCTGAAGCTCAACTCAGAGAAGACAGAAGTCCTCATCCTTGGACCCTCCCACTCCGCCTGGGACAACTCCTGGTGGCCATCCACCCTCGGAACCCCTCCCACTCCAACGGACCACGCCCAAAACCTCGGCATCATCCTGGACTTCTCCCTCTCTATAACCCCCAGATCAACGCCGTCACCTCCACCTGCTTCAACGCCCTCCGCATCCTCCGCAGAAAGACCTTCAAGTGGATCCCACCCGACTGCAGAAAGACCGTCACCCACGCACTCATAACCAGCAGACTGGACTACGGCAACGCCCTCTACGCCGGAATCAACAGAACCCTGCTACACAAGCTCCAAACCATCCAGAACACCGCAGCCAGACTCGTCCTCGGAACCCCACGACACGAGCACATGACCCAGCCCCTACATGACCTCCACTGGCTCCCTGTCGAGAAGAGAGTAACCTTCAAGCTACTCACCCACGCCTTCAAATCACTCCACAACATCGGACCCAAATACCTCAACGAGAGAGTATCTTTCCACGTACCCAAAAGGAACCTCCGCTCTGCCGACCTCGCCCTGGCAGAGACCCCATGCATCTGCAGAACCAGAGCAGGCTGAAGAGCCTTCTCCTACGTCGCAGCAAAGGCTTGGAATGAGCTCCCAGTCAACATCAGACGCTCCCCTACTCTGCACACCTTCAGGAAGAGCCTCAAGACCTGGCTCTTCGACTGATCCGGAGCTGCTCACCCACCCCCACCCCCAGCGCCTTGAGACCCTCACGGGTGAGTACTGCGCTCTATAAATCCCTGATTGATTGATTGATTGATTGTAGTATTTTTGCTGATAAACAAATCTACCAGAAAGAAGTCTAACCTGGACCGATGGCAACATTTCTTGTTGTGAAGAGTGAACCTCCCCCAACACTATCCCCTTTGCTGCCCTTAAACCTCCAGATGTCAATAAGGCTAATATCGACCATCAGCTGTTTCAACACACTTCTCAATTTGGGTGCAATTGCAGTTGCCCTCATGGGCGATTTGTCCTGAGCAGGATCAATTACTACATTAAAATCCCCTCCTAATATAATTGGCAGATTAAGGTCTACAAGGTGAAGGAATAATATACGAAGGGGGAGCGGGATCGTCTAGATTCGGCCCATAGTACCCTATGAATGCCATCCAAAAGCCAATTTTTTTTATCTTGGCTATTACCCATCTTCCTGCCGAATTAACAACACCCTCCCCCAAAGTGGCTTGAATAGACTTCTTAAAAAGGAGTGCCACCCCCTTCACAGAGTATGACTAAGTGGTATACACACAGTGGTCTAACCACTTCTGCCCTTTTAATATCTCTTCCCATTCCTCTTTCTGTAAATGAGATTCTTGTAAAAGTATAGCCTCACTATCTGAGAGCGTAAAATACTCCAGGATTCTCTTTCTTCTGAAGGCACCTCGAAGGCCGTTGACATTCCAGGTTAAAACTCTTAAAGGTCTAGGTTCCCCCTTGGCTCGCCATAGGTTAAACTTTGATAGCTGGGCCTGGCTAAATGTAGTTGTGTGCCTAGCACATCTACCTGATCAATTTAAAAAATAATGAGGACTTTTTTTATTTTCTCCCACATGCTTCCCCACCCATTGAGTTTTTTTTTCTTCTAGTGAATGGGGAAACCCTCCCTGTTAACTAAAGGTCTTCTAAATAATTACCTCTTCGAGCTCTTCCCCCTACACCATGGCATTAGAGTTTCCATCATTTCTGCTGTACTTTGATCTTCTCAATTAAGGAACTAACTTCGTTAGGGTCCCTAAAATGATGCATTTCGTTATTCCACATAACTCTCAGGGAGGCGGAGAAACGAATATGGGCAGTAGCACCCAGTTCCCTCAGTTCTTGGATAAACTTCCCTAATTCCCACTGTCTATCTTGCCTAGCTCACGAGATAATCGATCTTATACGAAAGGACCAGTCCCCCTACTTATAGCTTCTTGCTTTGAGGGCCTCCGCAAGGATTTTCTCTTGAAGAAAGTACGACTTAAAATTAACCAAGAATTTTCTCAGGGTTTTCCTTGCTGACCGTCTGGAAACTGGATCACGATGTACCCTTTGAATGTCTTCTTCTAATTTGAGTTTGCCTATATCCGAGATAACTCCTTTCAGGAGACTGATTGTAAAACTCTTGATGTTCTCTTCCTCAAGTCTTTCTGGTATATTCAAAATCCTATTGTTGTTTCTTCTTGCGCTATTTTCAAGGGCTTCTAACTTGTCCTGGAGCTCTTTGTCCCCATTTTCCAACATCTGAATCTCACTTTGGTTAATATCGACCTTTTTAGAAAGTTCATCCAGGGACGTCTCCATTACCCCCAATCTATCCATTAGACTATTGATCTTAACTTCTAAAGCCTCACATGGGCCCTGATTTTTTTGTTGGTTTGAGTCAGACACAGCTAATTTTTCTCTGACTTCACTTAATAGAGTGGAAACGAGTTTCTCCAAGTCAACCTGTCCATCACCCTCTAGCTGCGGCCCTCCAGGTTCATGGGGTAGAGTCAGAGGGATCACAGCTGTGCGGTCCCCATGATCATGTTTCAAATTGTCTCCTTCAGCTAAAACAAGAAATCTGTTAATGGAGCGGAGTGTATCTTTACTCCCTGAGGTTCATTTTTTTGCAGTGGCATCAATTTTGTTATGGCAACTGCTGGGCTCTGACTCAGACATGCAAAAGGGGATGAAAGGGGCGAGAGAAGGAGGAGCAGTCTGCTCCCCTTTCAACTGAACCCTGAAATAAGAGCGAAGTGAAGGAGTAATCTTCACATGGTCAACCTTTTTCAACTGCCTTCTTCCTGTTGTTTTTAATGGTGGTTGGTCAGCAGGTGGTTTCAGGGCCCCAGAGGATGAGGGGTGAAGAGACCGACACCCTTTACTCAGAAATGTTTTCCCCTGGGTAGCCTGTGGGGTTTTCTTTTTTATTGAGAGAGTTGTTGCTGGGGAAATCTCTGAATTTTCCTCCTCCCAAATGTGCCTGCTTCTACGGATATATCTGTTTGGTGGGTGAGCTAATGGAATGGGGACCGCATCTGGATAGCCCCCCACGCCTTTGCTAATGTCTGAAGTCCCTGGCTCAGGATTTTTATGTCCTCCCCTTAAAACGGCTACCTCCCGGTTCCTCCTACTCACCAGTTTCATGGGTTGTCCGGGATCAACATCTTCCACCTCGCCGTCTTGCGAAGAAGTCTGCTACTCGGGAGGAAAAACGCCAGCCTTACCACGGAATACTGCACCATCGGAACCAAAAACACCCCAGAAGCTGATCTTAGCGGCGGCGCCCGGACCTCTGCCGCGCCGCAGCCTCCTCCCACACGCTCGTGATCGAGGAAGGGCCGCCATCGTCCAGGAAGAACCGTCCCTTGGCTCAAAACCACCACCGCTCAAAACCACCACTCAGGAGCCCGAAACCCCCGCCGATGCCCTCCACTGCAGGACCCACAGGAAAGAGCAGTCAGTTGAGCGCAGGTAAGCTATACTGTGCCGGCATACTGTGGGAGCGGGTGAGCTCTTGACCGGTACTACCTGTCGGCCTCCATGTTCCCCGCCCATTGAATACCCCATCTATAACATTTTAATAGGATTTAGTGAAAGAATTTTATTTAAAACAGCGGCAGGTATAAATAATAGCCACTTCTGTATTCTGCGAAAATTGGCTCCTTTAAGGACAGGAAAATTTTAGTGAATGAATCTATTCCATGCCTCAACTGAAATGGTCATGTTCTTGCCTGTTTACTATTTGAGCCATTCTGTGAAATGTGTACGAGTCCTTTATGGCATCTAAACTGTTTTTCCAAAATCTTACTGACTTGGTTGTAGTGCTCGCTAGAAGATCCTCAACCAGGTCACATCTTATCATCAAATGTTATTTAAAAAATAAGAAATTCAATTATAAGACCAAAGCTTGGAGCTTTTAAGTAGTCCAATATATGGTCCTTTTTAATGTCCATGACAATTTTTAATAATGAACTTTTTCTTGGAAGCATTTAAGGGCACCATCAGGGCTATAATAATAAATGATGGCATAGCTGAAAGAAGCAAAAACACATGAATGAAGAGCAAGATAGAAATTCAGATAATACAGGCCCGTCATAGGTATTCATGTCTCAAGAATAGCGCTAATCACCACACCCTTGAGAGGACGAAACAAGAAATACAAATCTAAATCTAAATAGTAAAACTTGAATGCAGAGGACATATGACAATAGTGAGTATTTGGGGCGATTTCTAGCATGGCAGGCATTCAAGAAGTGTCTAAAAACTTGATTAAGACACTATGATTTTCAAATGAATACTCAAATCACTCAAAATAATGTATGCCATGCTATTGATGCCATGATATTGTAACAGTATTAAAACATTTATAGAAATCAACATGAAATATATATTAGTAAACTATAGTTTTTTTTAACCCCTTCGCTGCTAGGCCTTTCCCCCCCCCTGTGCTAAGCCTTATTTTGGCTATTTGGGGTAGTTCGTGCTTAGGCCCCTGTAACCTTTTGACCACATAAGGTATCCACGCCAAATTTGCGTCCTTTTCTTCCAACATCATGGGGATTCTAAAGGTACCCAGGGTTTGTGGATTCCCCTGGAGGGGACCCAGAAATTAGCCAAAATACAGCTAAATTTTGGTTTTGGGGGAAAAATGGGAAAAAAGTGCTACAAATGAAAGCGTCTGTTCTTTTCCTGCAAATGGTATCAACAAAGGGTTTGTGGGGCTGAAATCACAATTTTCCCAGATTTTAGGGACTGACAGACTTTTGTCAGAAAACAAACATTTTTTACAGTTTTGGCATTTTACTGGGATATAGCCTATTTTTGCTATTTTTTGTGCTTTCAACTTTCTTCCAGTTAATGGTTGAAATGGGTATGAAAGCAATAATGGATCCTGAAAAGCTATACATTTTAGAAAAGTAGACAAAATTCTGAATTCAGCAAGGGGTCATTTGTGTAGACCTTTTAAGGTTTCTTTATAGAAACTAACAGTTGAATATAGGACTAATTGAAAATTAGTTTTAAAAAAACAGCCATTTGTGCCAACGTTTTCACCTGTAACTTCTTCTAACTATGACAGCTGTTTGAAAGCAATATACCGTTACATCCGCTGGACCTTTCTGGTTGTGGGGATATATAGGACTTGTAGGTTCACCAAGAATCCGACGAACCCAGAGCCAATAACTGAGCAGCGTCTTGCAATGGTTTTTTATTATGTACCGGGTATATAGCAATTAATTTGGGAAAATATATACATGGAAAAATCGGTATGAAAGACACCTATGTATTTCTGAAATTGGAACAGAATATAGAGTTTAGAAACAGTAGATATTTGCACATTTCCAAAATTGTGAGTACCCATACTAGCATGAGAATTATAGGTCATTTTTCAAAATGACTTCTTTTTTACACATGGTCTTTCATTTGGAAGGCAGAAATGCATCGAAAGTCAATAGGTAATAACAGTTGCTCTACAATTCTGTGTTACCCTAAGTCTCCCCATAAAAATGGTACCTCACTTGTGTGGGTAGGCCTAGTGCCCGCGACAGGAAACGGCTCAAAACACAACGTGGACGCACTTTATTTTTACAGTGAAAATGGACCCTTTTTTTGCAAAGTGCCTAGCTGTAGGTTTTGAACCCTAGCTCTGCCGGCACCTAGGGAAACCTAGCAAACATATACATTTTTGAAAACTAGACACCCAGGGGAATCCAGGATGGGGTGACTTGACTGGCTCCCACCAGGTTCTGTTACCCAGAATACCTTACAAACCTAAATATTTGTTTAAAAAAAACACATTTTCCTCACATTTCTGTGGTGGAAAGTTCTGGAATCTGCGTGGATCCACAAAATTCCACCCACCCCGTGTTCCCCAAAGTCTTCCAAGAAAAATGGTACCTCACTAGTACCCGCGACAGGAAATGGCCCAAAACGCAACGTGGACACACCACATTTTCACAGTGAAAACTGACCCTTTTTTTGCAAAGTGCCTAGCTGTAGATTTTGAACCCTAGCTCTGCCAGCACCTAGGGAAACCTAGCAAACCTATACATGTTTGAAAACTAGACACCCAGGGGAATTCAGTATGGGGTGACTTGACTGGCTCTTACCAGGTTCTGTTACCCAGAATCCCTTGCAAACCTAAAAGTTTGTCAAACAAACCACATTTTCCTCACATTTCTGTGGTGGAAAGTTCTGGAATCTGTGTAGATCCACAAAAGTTCACCCACCCCGCGTCCCCCAAATTCTTCGGAGAAAAATGGTACCTCACTTGTGTGGGTAGGCCTAGTGCCCGCGACAGGAAACGGCCCAAAACGCAACGTGGACACACCACATTTTCACAGTGAAAACGGACCCTTATTTTGCAAAGTGCCTAGCTGTAGATTTTGACCCTAGCTCTGCCGGCACCTAGGGAAACCTAGCAAACCTATACATTTTTGAAAACTAGACACCCAGGGAGTCCAGCGAGTATGGCTTGCGTGGGTCCCCAACGTTTCCTACCCAGAATCCCTGCAAACCTCAAATTTAGCTGAAAAAATCACTTTTTCTCAAATTTCTGTGTGGGAAAGTTCTGGAATCTGCGTGGATCCACAAATTTCCTACCACCCAGCGTTCCCCCAGGTCTCCCGATAAAAATGGTACCTCACTCGCTTGGGTGGGTCAAGTACCCGCGACAGGCAAGGGCCCAAAACCTATTGAGGCGACATCAAAATTACCTATCTCAAAACAACCTGGTTTTGCAAGGGGGGTCCCCTGGGTTTTTGGCCCTGGGCTCGCCGCCATCTAGGGAAACCTACCAAACCCAAACATTTCTGAAAACTAGACACCCTGGGGAGTCCAATGAGGTATGGCTTGCGTGGATCCCCCAACATTTCCCTACCCAGAATCCCCTGCAAACTTCAAATTTAGCAGAAAAAAATCACTTTTTTCATATATTTTTGCGTGGGATCACCGTGCCGGCACAAATGTCCTACCACCCAGTGTTCCCCTTGTTCTCCCGAGTAAAATTATACCTCACTTGTGTGGGTGGGGCAAAGGCCTGTGACTGGGAAGAGCCCAAAACATAGGAATTAAGGGTATACCACTGAGAATTCTAAGCGCTACATTTTTAGAAAAATTCAGTTTTAGCCAATTCTGCTTTGGACACCCACACAAGTGAGGTATCATTTTACTCGGAAGAACAAGGGGAACGTTGAGTGGTAGGACATTTGTGCCGGCACGGTGATCCCACGCAAAAATGTATGAAAAAAGTGATTTTTTTCTGCTAAATTTGAGGTTTGCAGGGGATTCTGGGTAGGGAAATGTTGGGGGATCCACGCAAGCCATACCTCATTGGACTCCCCAGGGTGTCTAGTTTTCAGAAATGTTTGGGTTTGGTAGGTTTCCCTAGATGGCGGCGAGCCCAGGGCCAAAAACCAGGTGCCCCTCAAAACCAGGTAGTTTTGTTATAGGTAATTTTGAAGTCTCCACAGTACGATTTGGGCCATTACCTGTTGCAGCCACTATGCCTACCCACACAAGTGAGGTACCATTTTTATCAGGAGACCTGGGGTAACGCTGGGTGGTAGGAAATTTGTGGATCCACGCAGATTCCAGAACTTTCCCCACGCAGAAATTTGAGAAAAAGTGATTTTTTCAGCTAAATTTGAGATTTGCAGGGGATTCTGGGTAGAAAAACGTTGGGGGCCCACGCAAGCCATACCTCGCTGGACTCCCCCGGGTGTCTAGTTTTCAGAAATGTGTGGGTTTGGTAGGTTTCCCTAGATGGCCCCCTTGCAAAACCAGGTTGTTTTGAGATAGGTAATTTTGATGTCACCTCAATAGGTTTTGGGCCCTTGCCTGTCGCGGGTACTTGACCCACCCACGTGAGTGAGGTACCATTTTTATCGGGAGAGCTGGGGGGAACGCTGGGTGGTAGGAAAATTGTGTTTTTTCTGACAACAGAATATTATGACACAGTAATGCAAGGAAAATGCGTGACTATAGTCACATTTTGAGGTTTGCATGGAATTGTGAGTAAAAAAACCTGTTGGGATCCATGAGAGGCACACCACCCAGCACTCTCCATTTCTTTTTTACTTTACAGAAATATCTAATGTTGGTAAATTTTCCCTAGAGACAGACTACGCCTTAGCACAGAAAGACAGATGAGACAAATATGACTGCCTATCCATCTGTTCCTCAAGTACACACACATACTGGTTGGATTTGGCACGAGGGTGAGTGAAAGGTTCAAAATGTATATTTTATTTAACAAGAGATTTCACAAAAAGGAAATGCACTGTTAATAATTAAAAGGTTAAAAACTGAACAATGACTCTCAGCTCGTGAGCTGTAAAGCCACGACAAGGCACCAACTTCTTTACAGGCCATTCACACACCTTTCATACTTGACACACACTTTCACACCACCAGCTGCAGCTGCAGCCCCAGCACATTACATCACTCCCATCCACAGACAATGTGGAGACAATGTACACCCTGGCAGAGAGGGACAGAAAAGACAAATATTACTTCAAAATTGACAATTCCTTAAGTACTCACACATACTGGTTGGATTTGGCACGAGGGTGAGTGAAGGTTCAGAGCGTAAAATTCTATTAACAAGAGATTTCACAAAAAGGAAATGCACTGTTAATATTTAAAAGGTTAAAAACCTGAACCAATGACTCACAGCTCGTGAGCTGTAAAGCCACGGCAAGGCACCAACCTCTTTACAGGCCATTCACACACCTTTCATACGTGACACACAAGACCATTCACACCGCCAGCCGCGGGCCCAGCATATTACAACATTCACATCAACAGACAGCACCATTCAAGGGCCCATCACTTTCATACGCCCACATGATCACTTTCATACGCTCACATGACTGACACAGCAATCACACCGGCTGGTGGTTGACATAGTGTCTGCAGTGGCGTTTGACTAGCAGAGTGTGTAATGACCAGCAGCAAGTCACTACTCACACACTGCCAGCCAAATGCCAGCCCACGCACACCACCAGCCAAGCTCCATCCTACCCACACTGCCAGCCAAGCGCCAGCCCACGCACACCGCCAGCCAAGCGCCAGTCCACGCACACTGCCAGCCAAGCGCCAGCCCACGCACACCGCCAGCCAAGTGCCAGTCCACGCACACCGCCAGTCCACACACACCGCCAGCCAAGCACCAGTCCACGCACACCGCCAGCCAAGCGCCAGTCCACGCACACCGTCATTAAAAAAATTTAACAAGAAAGAAAACACAAACCAATTGCAACTAGATACAAAACTATAACTACAAAAACAACAGCGGTAACTAAAGACATCATTCTATTGCCAAACGTGAAACTGAACAACAACTATATAAAACCATACAGACCAGGCAGTACACTATTAGACTCACGGTTGCTCCCAAAAACTCTTTTGAGTGTGATACAATCTGAAACATGTGGGCACACACAGCCCAGGATTAGAAGGACAATCGGCACAGTGCATACGACTCTCCTTCCGCATACCTCTTCGCAAGCAGACTCTACATCTCTTACAGGGATTGGTTTTTTTGGGCGTGGGAGGAATTAAATAGGGAAAGTTGTGATCTTTCAATCTAGCCACATCCTCCACCACTCCAACTCTAGGAACACTTGCCTGTTCCACTACAACAAGGCTGCCTATCACAGACTCCTGAAGCTGAACAAAAGTCATCTTTGATGCAGGAGAACACTCCTTGAACACAACAAAAGCATTAAAAGTTGCTAAATTGAAGAGATGGATGGCCAACTTCTTATACCAAATGTAAGCCTTACGAACAGCAGTGTAAGGTTCCAACCTCTGATCTACTCTATCAACACCACCCA
Organism: Calotriton arnoldi; assembly: GCA_963921515.1. Lineage (NCBI taxonomy): Eukaryota > Metazoa > Chordata > Amphibia > Caudata > Salamandridae > Calotriton > Calotriton arnoldi. The sequence goes on from CAWUFW010017884.1 coordinate 119,618, forward strand.
TGTGCTTATTGTAGTCTACAATGCACACAGGTTTGTGCACTTCAGCAACCTGACCCCAAACAGTCACAGGTGAAGTACTCTCATCATGGATGGTAGTCAGCATGTACACATCCCTCCTGTCCACAAATTTCACAGCTAGCAGTTCCTCACTACGCAAGGCACTACACTGTCCCCTCTGAAGCTTTTTGCAAACAAGCTCTTTTGGGTAACCTTTACGGTTAGAGCGGATTGTGCCACAAGCAAAAGTGTCCACTTTGAACAATTCCTCAAACAATTGCACAGCAGTGTAGAAGTTATCAAGGTACAAATGGTGACCTCTGTTAAACAGTCCTCTAGCAAGATCCCACACAATTTTCTCTGAAACTCCAAAAGTGGATGGACAACCAGGGGGGTTAATAGTGGAATCCCTATCAGTGTACACCCGTAAATTATAGACCTATCCTGTCCTACTCTCAGACAACATATACATCTTAATTCCATAACGTGCCCTCTTGCTAGGAATGTACTGCCTAAAAACCAAACGGCCCTTGAACAGGACCAAAGACTCATCAACAGCTATTTCTTTCCCTGGAGTATAGATCTCTGAAAATCAATCTACAAAGTGATCAAGAACAGGCCGAATCTTAAAAAGACGGTCACAGTCAGGGTGATCTCGTGGCAACGCCAAAGCATTATCAACAAAATGCAGCATCCGAAGCAAAAGTAAATACTGATCACAACTCATAATTGCAGGAAATATGGCTGTTGCCATCAAGGGACTGGTAGACCAATATGAAGCCAGGGACGGCTTCCTTATCAAGCCCATCAAAAAAGTCAGACCCAAAAACTTCTTCATCTCATCCAGATTTGTGGGAGTCCACCGGGTAGCTCTAGAGCAGGGTCTAAGTCTGGCACTGCTGTCCCTCAAAAACTGTTCAGCATACAAATTAGTCTGCTCAACAATCTCAGTCAAAAATACATCATCCATAAAAAACTGAAAAAATTTCACAATTCACTCTACACCCTGCATCCCCACTAAAGGCAGGCAACACCGGCTGCACCATGTTTGGATCAACCCAGAGTCCAGCACTTCCAGTAGGAAGCCTTGCAGCCTCAGGCTGCAATACCGATGTCTCTTGCTGCACCATCGGCACATCAGTGTCCTCCTCTAAAACAGGCACTTCATCCACACTGAGAGTAGCTTCATCCGCACTGAGAGTAGCTTCATCATCAGATGATTCCTCGTGGACAGAAAACTCACTGCCAGAATCTTGCACTCCCTCCTCTCCCTCAGACGCACTGTCAGTCTCATAATCCTGCTCAGAGGAAGATTCAAAAAGCATACCAACCACCTGCTGAGCAGTAATTCTACGGCTAGCCATAATGCTTACTAATAAAGGGAACTTGTCAAACAAGTCAACAACAATAAATCCTTTGTAAAATAAGTAATAAACAAAATCTGGCTTTATCACAAAGACCTATATACTCCAACACTATACCACTCACTTACCAGAAGCAGCTAGACTCACCACCACCTACTCTGTACAGACACAGTAAGGACCAACAGTATACCACTAAAAAAGAAGAAGAAAAGAAAATTACACAAAAGACAATGCAAAACACATCGCAAAGAATTTCATGCTCAAAACACTAACTAAATATGCTGCTATTATGACACCACTTACAAAAAATTCATTCATGCATGACATTAATACTCATTTGGAGCAAACACAACAAAAATGTTTTTCTTACCAAAAAAATGCAACTACGCAAAACTGCAGATCAACCACTGCCGAAACCGCAAACAAGAATCAAAAGCTTTGCACTAGAATAAAAAGGAGCAATAAAACATTACAATCACATATGCAAATAATGCACTAGTCCACACACTATCCACCAGCCAAGCAAAGGTGGGCCTAAAAAGCATAAGGCCGATCTGCCTTCACGGGGAGCAGAAACAGCCAAAAAATTCACCCTCATAAAGGGGGAGCGACCCTTGCCCAAGGGGTCACTCCCCAACACCAACATTTAAAAAGCCCTGGTGTCTAGTGGCTTCTGCCCCCCTAGGGGACAGATGGGCCTGAAAACATATGGCCGATCTGCCCCCAAAGGGGGCAGAAACGGCCACAAAAATCAGCCCATAAAGGGGAGCGACCCTTGCCCAAGGGACCGCTTCCAACAACACTAAAACAATCCGGTGGCCTAGTGGGCATACAATACAAATAATTGTTTACTTGGGCCGATCTGCCCTCCCAGGGGGGCAGAAACGGCCCAAATAAATGCTCCCCAAAGGGGCGCGACCCTTTCCTAAGGGGCCGCTCCCCAATAACATATTGCTCCCCCAAGGGGGGCGACCCTTGCCCAAGGGGCCGCTCCCCAACAACACTAAAACCCCTCCCTGGTGTCTAATGGCTTCTGCCCCCTTGGGGGCAGATGGGCCTAGAATAACAAGGCCGATCTGCCCCCAAGAGGAGCAGAAACGGCCAAAATAAATAATTCCCAAAGGGGAGCGGCCCTTGACTAAGGGGCCGCTCCCCAAAAACATATTGCTCCCCCAAGGGGAGCAACCCTTGCCCAAGGGGCTGCTCCCCAACAACACAATCAATCCCTGGTGTCTAATGGCTTCTGCCCCCCTTGGGCGCAGATGGACCTAGAATAACAAGGCCGATCTGCCCCCAAGGGGGGCAGAAACGGCCAAAATAAATGATTCCCCAAGAGGAGCGACCCTTGCCCAAGGGGCCGCTCCCCAACAACACAAACAATCCCTGGTGTCTAATGGCTTCTGCCCCCCTTGGGCGCAGATGGACCTAGAATAACAAGGCCGATCTGCCCCCAAAGGGGGCAGAAACGGCCAAAATAACTGATTCCCAAAGGGGAGCGGCCCTTGCCTAAGGGGCCGCTCCCCAAAAACATATTTAAAAAAACAAAATAATCCCTGGTGGCCTAGTGGCTTTTTCAATTAATTATTAAAAATGATCTGCCCCCCCTCCCCCCAAGGGGGGCAGACCCATCTAAAAAAATTGCACCCACAAGGGGAGCGACAAAGGCCATTTAAATTTTTTTTAAAAACGGGCATTCCTGCTGCACGATCGTGCAGCATGAATGCTTTAAAAGACATCGGAGGAAAGGAAAACCCTTTCCTTTCCTCCGATGCCTTTTTAAACCCCCCTCCACCCCCCCCCCCCCGAGGAGAAACTTACCTCCTCTTCTCCGGATGCACTGGAAGCAAATGGCTTCCAGTGCATCCTGTATCCTCTAATGACGACAGCGCGCCTCACCTTCCCCTGCCTTCCCTGGTGGGGGCAGCTTAAAGGGCGGCCCACGGGGGGAGCGCCAGCACTTCCCCCGTGGGTGGGTGCTAGGATGGCCGGGAGCCATCCCACGCACACGCCCACCGTGACGTCGGACTGCTCCCGGCCGTCCCAAGCACGGAATGGGTTAAAGTCTCCCTATTTCAACACTGGCCCAGACTTGGGCGCAAGCATAGGTAAAACCGTTTACATTGGAAGAAGTGGATAGTGCAGGTAAATCTTTAGCAAATGGAAAAACCAGTACAGAGGAAACATTTCCTGCAAATTTCGTTTTGTTTAAATTCAGAAATTTTAAATTGGCATATCTTAAAATTGGCAAACTATATATTGAAGGGAGGGAAAGTACCATAACTTTACAAAGGTAAAAATCCTGAAAATGTAAACTGTTATAGGCCAATTAGTCTTGTTAATATTAATTAGAAAATAACAAATTGGTGGCCAATAAAATAAACCAAATTGTTGCTCAATCAATTAATAAGGATCAAAACGGATTCATAGCAGGCCGACAATTATTTGTCAATACTAATAGAAGCAATAGATTTTTTCAACAGTAATTAAATCCCCGCTACGATTTTTTTATTAAACGCCATTTCACCTAACAAGCTGGGAAAGTCTTTTTTCCATTTTAAAAGCCTTTGGGTTTAACTGTGAGCTTACAGGGGTATTTTCTAATCTTTATAAAGGAGAGAGGGCAAAATTAATTGTGAATTTTATCAACATTGGTTCGTGTAAAGTTGAAAGCGGAACTAGGCAGGAATGCCCGCTATCCAGTAGCCAATAAAATAAACCAAATGGTTGCTCAATTAATAAATAAGGATCAAAACAGATTTATAGCTGGCCGACAATTATTTGTCAATACTAATAGAAGCATTGGATTTTTTCAACAGTAATTAAATACCTGCTCAGATTTTTTTAATTTAACGCCATTTGACCAGTAAGCTGGGAAAATCTTGTTTCCATTTTTAAAAGCCTTTGGGTTTTACTCCGAGCTTACAGGGGTATTTACTAATCTTTATAAAGTTAGAGTGGGCAAAATTAATTGTGAATTCTATCGACATTGGTTTGTGTAAAGTTGAAAGCGGAACTAGGCAGGAATGCCCGCTATCCGCAATTTTATTTGCTTTCCTTATAGAGACCATTGCCATAAAAACTACCATAAGAATTAGTGCGCCCATTAAAAAAATGTTCAAAATTAAGCTATAAGCTGATGATATTATGCTTTTTTAGGACCAAAGCCAGACATTCAGCAAACTTTTCAATATATTTTTTTTTGTGCAATTTCAGGAGTTGGGAGGATATAAGATTAATAAACAGAAAAATTTGATTTTGCTATGTAATTGCACTACAGAGACTTAGCAGGCAAAAAAGATGCTTTGGAATATATATGACTAATAATTTTGATGACTTATACTTGTTAAACTATGGACCATTAATGCATACAATTAAATAAATATTTAGAAGGTGGAATTCTATTCCTCTCTCAATCATAGGTAGAATAGCTTTGATTAAAATATCGATTTGAACACCGTTTAATTTTCTTTACCCTGTATTGCCATTTGCTTTGCACTGAACCATTTTTAAAGAAATTGTGGGAATGTTTTCTGCATTTATTTTGGCCAATAAAGCATCTAGCTATGCACTAAACATGCTATACAAGGAAAAACCACTACTTTGAGAAAGTAAGAGAAATGTATCACATAAATTTACTATGGATGTTTGAAGACGTGGCCCCCAGGCCATTTTTTGGCTTATGGCTCCCTGGTCATTGGATCAATCTGGAGGGCAGGGGACACTGAACCTGAAAATAACATAGTGCTACACAAACTTTTGACCATAGGAGAAGCCCAAAGGAAAAATGTCTTGCTATTATGAAAGAAAAAAAAATACTATATGCTACCAGTAAACCCCTGTTTGACCTGGGGGCTAAGTTGCAGCAGTTCCCGGGTAAATAAATATGTGACAAAACTGGAATAAAATCACAGCCTACTTGGCAAAAATATCTAGAAATAGTAAGTTTAAACTAATTAATTTTAATTACCTTCACCGGATGTACCTCACACAAGCCATAAATATGGGCCAGGTAGTTATTTGCCAGCAACACCGGCTGGATGTATTCCCGCATTCAGGTGAAGCCAAGTATAAGAGGGGATTTGATTACCCATGGCTCTTCTTGGAGAAAACAAGATTAGTTATGGGGTGGAAAGCCATGAATGCATCCTCACTGGGAGGATGGTGTTCAGGTGTACTTAAGTGAGCAACAGCAGAGATCACTTTCCTGTGAGGGTCTTCCTGTAAAGGACAGAGACAGAAGGATCAGAACAGCATGGGAAGAAGCCTAGTAAACTTTCATAAAAAATCAAATGACCTGCACCATGAGGAATAACATACCATGCATTGAAAATGCTCGCACTTATTATAGTTAATTGCCTTCTACCCTCCTTAATCAATCAATCAATCACGGCATTTATAGAGCGCGCTACTCACCCGGGAGGGTCTCAAGGCGCTGGGGAGGGGGTAAGTTACTGCTCGAACAGCCAGGTCTTGAGCTGCTTCCTGAAGGCGAGATGGTCCTGGGTTCGCCGAAGGTGAGTGGGGAGGGAGTTCCAGGTCTTGGCCGCCAGGTAGGAGAAGGATCTTCCTCCGGCGGTGGTTCTGCGGATGCGTGGTACGGTGGCGAGGGCGTGGCTGGTTGATCGTAGCTGGCGTGTGGGCGTGTAGAAGGACATGCGGTCGTTGAGGTACTTTGGGCCCAGGTCGTGGAGGGCCTTGTGTGCGTGGGTGAGGAGTCTGAACGTGATTCTCTTGCTGACGGGGAGCCAGTGCAGGTCTTTCAGGTGTACGGTGATGTGGCTGTGTCGGGGATGTCCAGGATGAGTCGTGCGGAGGCGTTCTGGATGCGCTGGAGTCTCTTTTGAAGTTTGGCTGTGGTTCCGGCGTAGAGGGTGTTCCCATAGTCCAGTCGGCTGGTGACGAGTGCCTGGGTGACGGTCTTCCTGGTTTCAGTGGGGATCCATCTGAAGATCTTGCGGAGCATGCGCAGGGTGTTGAAGCATGAAGATGAGACGGCGTTGACTTGTCTGGTCATCGATAGGGAGGAGTCCAGGATGAAGCCCAGGTTGCGTGCGTGGTCCGTTGGCTTGGGTGCGGTGCCCAGGGCCGGGGCCACCAGGAGTCGTCCCAGGCGGAGGGTGATGAGCCCAGGATGAGGACTTCCGTCTTGTCTGAGTTCAGTTTAAGGCGGCTGTTCCTCATCCAGTCGGCGACGTCTCTCATCCCGTCGTGCAGGTTGGCTCTGGCGGTGGTGGGGTCGTTGGTGAGGGAGAGGATCAGCTGGGTGTCGTCGGCGTAGGAGATGATGTTGAGGTTGTGTCGGCGTGCGATGGCTGCGAGGGGGCTCATGTAGACGTTGAAGAGGGTCGGGCTGAGTGAGGATCCTTGTGGAACGCCGCAGATGACTTCGGTGGCTTCGGATCTGAACGGGGAGAGGCGGACTCTCTGGGTTCTTCCGGCGAGGAACGAGATGATCCATTCCAGTGCTTTCTCTCGGATTCCGATGTTGCTGAGGCGCTTCACTAGGGTGCGGTGGCAGACGGTGTCGAACGCCGCGGAGAGGTCCAGGAGGATGAGGGCAGCTGTTTCCCGTTGTCGGTTAGGGTTCTGATGTCGTCGGTGGCTGCGATAAGGGCGGTCTCGGTGCTGTGGTTGGCCCGAAACCCGGACTGCGAGGGGTCGAGGATCCATTCGTCTCGAGGAAGGCGGCAAGCTGTCTGTTGACGGTCTTCTCGATGACTTTGGCCGGAAACGGAAGGAGCGAGATGGGGCGGTAGTTCTTGAGGTCGGTGGGGTCCGCCGTTGGTTTCTTCAGGAGGGCGGTAAGCTCGGCGTGCTTCCAGCTCTCCGGGAAGGTGGCGGTGTGGAGGGAGGAGTTGATGATGTCCCGGAGATGGGGTGCGATGGTGGCGTCGGCTTTGTTGAAGACGTGGTGTGGGCAGGGGTCGGTTGGTGATCCGGAGTGGATGGAGTTCATCGTGCGGGTGGTGTCTTCGGTGTTGATCGGGGTCCAGTTGCAGAGGGTGGTGGTGGCGGGCATTGGTTCGGCGGTAGGGTGCGTTGTTTGTGCGTCGAAGCTGTTGTGTATGTCGGTGATCTTGCGGTGGAAGAACGCGGAGAGTGAGTTGCAGAGGTCTTGCGAGGGGGTGATGTCGTTGTTCTTCTGACAAACAGGTACAGAGAAACATTGTCATTATCCCCTCTATCGCGCCATCTATTTTATCATTGCTCTTTATCAGTCATGGTTGTGGTGTGTCTTGTTCCCATATCTGTTTGTGTCTCATCACATCTACAATTTGTCTAAAAATAGTTTTTATTTGATATCGTCTAGTATTTAATTACATCACTTTGCAAATGGTGTTAACTACTGTGGCGATACACAAATATGTTGTAATGTATTTGCTCTGCCAATGAATATAAAAAATACTTACAATAAAGTATATTAAAAAAAAATGTATTCACAAATTTTTCAGAGCCTTAGGATCAAACAAGGCCAGATAGTGAGTTCATGCTGTCAGTAGATGTTGAGGATTGGGCATGTCAAGAATTTTATATTAGCCTTTAACAACCTTTATGAAAGTCAAGCCAGTCCAGAAACTCAAACCAAGAACCTCTCTCCAGTGATGCAACCTTGATGCCAGACAACCATGACTCAATGCCTCAAAGATGTGGCTTGCAGTGCTAAAAATCCTCTAGGTGGTATGTGGTACTCCATGTCACTAAGTCACCCCAGTCTTGGAAACGAACAAAGGGGAACATTTTACTACAAAGAGTAAATATTTTCTGATGATGGTGACAAAGCAGTTAAACGCAATTTTACCAAATAGCCTTCTAATTTATAAAGGGCTTGTTCCAATGAATCCTTTCAACTTTGAGATACCTGGAGAGCGTACTAACAAGCTAGACAGTAGGACTGAGAGCTCTCTGAGTAATTCACCCAATAAATGTGATGCATTCCAGTGAGTCGGGGACTTTCTTTGTTTTAGGACCCTTCAGTTCTAGGCACTTTCAAACTCAAGAGATGGACCCTACAACAGGATGCAGGCTCACACAACACATCAAGGCTGCAATATCCCTATGACTCTGCTGCAGCAAAAGTCTTTCACATGGTCCTGAAAAAAGTACTATCTGGTAAAGATTCAAGTGTAAGTAAGGACAACTCTCATGGTATTTTCTCCGGCAGACAAAGAAAAAGATCCATCTTAAAAAATAAACAAATGAGAATGCTTCCTTGTTTTCTGAACTTTCCAAGCTTGAAATGGGAAGAAGGGTCCCTGCATGGGTTCTTAAAGTGGATACTAGCATGCCATTGGTTGCTACCACTAGACTAATTAGCACCTATCCAACTGTGCCCTACTCTACTCATTTGTCATTGTTTGATGTGAATTAGCATTTGTTAGAGGTGTCTGATGATTGTGAAACACTCACGTGGCAAATACTGTCAAAGTTGAAGATGACAAAGGTATCCCATGCAGTGTGAGAGCTCTCCTGGCCAATAAGTCACTTTACTTCTGTTCCCTAACTGGGAAAACAGAAAGTGCAGTATGGGTTGCAGAGGACAAAGGGGGAGTGTGAAGTGAAACAGAAAACCGGTAGTCATGGGCACATCCTAGGAAACCTCACCTCCCTCTTTTGTAAAGGAAACATTACAGCTGGATAAAGAGCTGGGTCTTCGACAAGCAAGCCTATCTGCATTTTATAATAAGATGATCTACTTAACTCTGGGGCTATGGCTGGCAAGAAACATAGACATTTAAACCGTTCACAAATATAGAGCAAATATGATTATTAAAATGTGACTGTAAGTTTCAGAGTTCTGATCCACATCCCACAGCACTATCAGTCATTATATTTGCAACTAGCACTATTCCATATTTAGCAATTGACATGCAAGTTATAACTTAGGAAAAAGACAGACAGCTGTGGCGTAGCGTCTATCAGCTACCTGTATGGCACAAAAAGCCACTTGAGATATGTTTGGTTGGAGGGGTAAATATTCTTAATTCTCCAAACCACAACATAGTACATGTGACCAGACAGGAATGGTCACTACCGCAAATATATAGTGTACTGTTTATTAATAATTTATACTTTCCACCTTTTGGCCAGTCTCGTGTTAACAGTGACTTCACATTGAGAGAAGGGAACATTCTTTTAAACAAGGATATACTGGTGTGGCCTGCTCAGCAGACAGAGCCACAGCAGACACCAATATCATGAGAAAACATTGAGGAGCACACAGGGCACATGGAATTTATTACACATATCTATAGATTCAATTGATACAAGCCCCCAGGGAAGGAGCCTAAATGTGAAGAAAATCTCCAGGTGGGAGAATGAATCTTAGAGGCCAGTGCATCATATAATACATCTACTAAATCCATGGGGCAAATTTGTTGTCCTGGTGGGTTCACTTTGTGTTGGTTCTTCATGGCAAAATTCTCCCAAGCTGTTTCTAGCTGCCGATAAGTTTGATACATGCTTCTCCCTTTTACATTGAAGTTAGAAATCAATGGTGTTTCAAAGCAAGTTATCGTTTCAAGCCTGAACACTGTTTAGGTGGGATGGAGAGCGTGTTGATGCTTCTGAAACAAGTTAGAGATTCCTGGGTTTTTCTTGCACTCTGCTGCCAAAAGGCAACATCTGCATTAGTACCAACACATTTAGTGCACTGTGCATAGGGCAAGGTCTCTGGAATTTAAGGAGCTCTTGTGCTGATCTCACTAATAGGTCATCTGCGTTGAGTTGATGATTTTTCTTGTCCCTCTCAATTGCATCCAGTCAGTTCCTCAAATGCAAAAGCTCTAATGTTCAGTCCTTTTAGGCCCTAAGCCTTGATAGTAAGTCATCTATTTCCTTCAAAGAGAGAGCAGCATATCTTGTTATTCCTGGGAAAGGAGTCAGGGAGAGGCAGCATAATTCTAGGATGAATCTTCATTCCAAGTGAGATATTGCATGCTCAAGAGTTCTAGAAATCACAGGGGGTTTGATCCCTAAGATGTTCTACAATTTAGTCCACGTTTCTTCCTTACAAAGCAACAATCCTAAACTTTAGAGATGGGATTTCAAGATGCTAACGTATCCAATGGAAATCTCCATGATATTGAGTCATAAGCCCACTTTTGCAATATATAAAGTCAATATATATATATTCTGAATATTTTACTTTAATGGCTGATCAGTTCCTCTCCTTGGAGTCAGGCTATCTGGCTTTTCCTGTCAGCTGACTAAATGGACAACTAACACCAAGAGTCAATGGGTTAGAAAGCCTTGCATAGAATTAGAATTCAGTCATTAGGTATTTGGAAAAGAAATTACTGAAAATAATCAACCATTCTAAGCAAAGATTGCAATTTCCAAGAGCTTTAGAGAGAAAAAGAGTAATTTGCCCCTTTCAGTCTCAATGAAGAGAACAATATTGTTGGGATAAAGTATCGGACAGCAAGATAAACAAATGCAGCTTCCTGAAAAAGGTATAAATTGTGTTTCTTCCCAGACTTCCTTTAAACTGTGGTCCTCAGAAAAAAAAACTGCTCCAATGTAGCTTCTACTTCTACTAAAAACACTTAGGGGCCGATTCCGATCTCGGCCGGTAGGGCTCCGAATCGGATTCGGCTTAACCGGATCCGATTCGGAGCCCTATTGCCCGACCGATTCGTACGCGCGTCCGGGCGAGCGAGTACGATGCGAAATCGCCGACCGACTCGTCCGGGCGTCCCGACCGCTCTGACCGACTCGTTCTCGGGTCTAACCGCACCGACTGACTCGCTCGGACTCGACTCGCACCGCGCAATGGAGACGTTCCCCGGCCGGGTAAGCACGATGCGCGCCGCGAGCAGTCCGACCGAGCCGCGCACTCCGGCTCGAAGGAGCAGTCGGAGCCGTACTTTGGGGGTCCGTGTCGGACCCCCCTGTATGCGTAGCCGTGCGAGTCGCACACAGGGGGGACCTGTGCGTGTACGGCGCGAGTCGCTTCGCCGCGTACACGCTGTAGGGGTCACCCTTGTCCGCCTCGCACCCATTGAGTCAATGGGAGCCCGCGTACGCGTTGTACGACCGGCTCCCATTGACTTCAATGGGAGTCCGACCGACTCGAGTCCGATGGCATATGTGCGCATCGTACTCGTTCGGTCGGGCTGCACGGGTCCGATTCGGTCGGAAATCTCTCCAGGTCCGGCTCGGTCGGAGAGATTTCCGGCCCGAATCGGAATCGGACCCTTAGTAGGGCAAAACCATGTGAAACCATGCTTGTAGTTTGCATGTTTCACTTACAAAGCTGTTGTAAATAGCCAAGTTACACATCACTTTTTGGGAATAAAGCTTACGGACTATATTTTATTTTAATGCATTGTATGTGTATTTATAAATCACTTTCAAACCCATTGCAAGGCTTAAAGTGCTTTTTGCGTGGTCTGGATGCATTATTTTTATAGGCTTCAAACCCCAGATTAGATTGTAGAGAGCTCGGATTTTCACCTGTTCCTGTGTGCCCGCTGGAGTACATGGTTGAAAAGAATATTGTTTAAGGATTTGCCTATATGGGATGCGCTGAGTGAGGTGTGTGACGTATGACAGCACAGTGGATGCACATCTCATCAAGTGCTGCTGCACATAAGCATAAATGTTGGTGACAAGTGTACGAATAGACACTTCCATTCATGCATACATTGGCAATGTCATAGAAAATGTGAATGTGCATCAGGAGTACTCAGTGGAGCCTACCTAGAAATGACAGAATGTGCGCCCACTAAAGGCAATGTTAAAACACCAAAGAGTAATTAGGTAGAGTCTACCCAGGAGTGGTAAATGAGCAACCCATTGGAGGCACTGTTAGTGTTAAACCACCAAGGAGAATCAGCCAGAATCTAACCAGGAGCTGCATGAGTAACCCATTGGAGGCCCTTTTATACAACCAAGGTACAGTTAGGCAGAGTCTACCCAAGAGTGGTAGATAAGCAACCCATTGGAAGCACTTTATATCACCAAGGAGCAACTAGGTGTAGTCTACACAGGTACAGAAGATGAGCAATCCATTGGAGGCACTTTAAATCACCAAGGAGTAATTAGGCAGAGTCTACCCAGGTGGAGCAAGTAAGCAACCCACTGGAAGCACTCTTAAAATAAGCAAAGGAGTAACATATGTCAGTTGCCCAGAGTTGAAAGAGGGTTCAATGAAAAGACATGACATTGAATAAAGCAAAGATTCTGGTCCTAGCCATATTCCCTTTTAGTCCCAACGAGGGAAGACACCAAAGGAAGAGATGGCCCTAAACTTGCCGCTCTTTACCTAATAACAGTAGCAGAGAATTTGTACTCACAATTAGAACATAGTTGCTTACGTACAGAGAGAAAGGAACTTTATGTTCAAGGTTGTGTAACATTGACTACAAAGATATTATTTATGTTCCAATTTTCAGGACTTCCAGTATTTCACTGCAGCAGAGAGCCTGAAAACTAAAGATATTCTGAATGTATATCAGTTTGTAGAAAGGGATAGGTGATGCATTACATAGATCAGGTACTAATTGCTCGTCTATTCTTTCTATACCCACGGCGACCTGTAGAAATCAATGCCCAGCAGAGTGACAAGCCAAAGTGATTATATCCATTGTCTTTGTTTTCTTTCTTATCCCTTTCCCAATTCCCACTGTCTATGGGAACCGTGTGTGGTTGACTATGGATGCAAAGAAGTACACAAACATACACTGTTCCAGTTGCATCCAGATACAAAGTTAGGCCCAGATTTACTAACATTTTAGGTCGGGTTGGGCCACTCTTTTACCTAGCCATGACGCAAAATGCTAATCTAGATTTACAAAGCCACATGATTTGTGTTGCCTTGCATGGCTTTGTAAAAATAAAAGTAAAGCAAAGCATTGCCTTGTGCTGTACTGCATTCCATTACACTGTGTCAGGTAGGCATTGCATTGGTGAAACATTGGCCTTCCCGTGCATCTACCCATGTATTTTGACGCAAACTCAGATTTACCATGTCAGTTAACCTGGGTTTCCGCCAAAATGGTGCGCCTACCTGAAAGGGAAATAAAAATGAGAAATATCTTTAGTTCTCCTTGGTATATCTTCTTTCCATGTGTGCTGCGTTCTGAAGAAAGGAAAATATGCCTCTAAGGACTGTTTTTGTGCAGATAATACAAATAATGCACCTATTTAAAAGTAAAACAGAAACGTTAATTAGCATCAAGCAAAAAAGGTAATACCTGGAAAAAATCCAAACTGCACACAAAGTAACCAAAAAATGTACAGTAAAACAAACTAATCAATAAAAATATAAACATAATTAAGTGAACACTATAAAAAAAAAAGCACAATACCTCCCTAATTTTCAAAGGGAAAACTTAACTGCAAGAAAGCAAAACTCACCCGGGTTGCACAAAGAAAGGCCAGAAGGAAGGCTTCAACAAAGCAACAAGGCACCTTCACAAATAAGTAAAAATTAGATCAACTACAATGTAACCTAACATAATTTTAAAACACAAATATATAATAAATGTATTATGTATATTAATCATTAGACACTAAAGAAACACTTCAGCAAAACCGAAGGTCTGCACACCAAACAATCCAACTCAACAATCGTAATCCTGGACAAAGGCACTTTCAAAGCAAGTAACTGAAGATGCAGAAAATAGATCATGTAGGAATAATTTATGGTTTGTGGGATTCCACGAAGATGCAGAAGCCTCTGAGACAGCGCGCTTCCTGAAAGGATGGCTGGGGTCCTTGGTTCCCAGTAATAGACTGCCACCGTGGTTTGTGGTGGAGCGGGAACATAGGTTGTTAGCCCAGAGACCTACTTTCAGGGCCCTGGCATGGCCATTGATCGCCTGAATCCTAAACTACCAGGAAAAGAACCCCATATTACGGGAAGCACAGAAACTAGCGGACCTTCACTTTCAAAATGTGCAAATTATGACATTCCCGACTATACTAGTGCAGTGCAGACACGTAGACTGTCATTTGATGAAGTAAAGCAAAAACCTTGAGCTCTCAATCTTCAATATATGCTCATTTTCCCCGCAAAATTGAAGGTGATCTTTAAATCCAAAGCTTACTTCTTCGAAACGCCAGAACAAGCCTGAGAGTGGGCGACCGAAATGAAGGAGCTCCGCAATTCTGGAGAGATAACAGAGGTGGAAGTAAGGGCAATGAGAAGCTCCTTCTGCTCCCCTTTGAACCTACAGAGGAGGAGGAGGCAGCAAACAAGATCCCACAGAGACTATAACTCCTCGCGTGGTTGGATGACCTCCTCTGGTTCAGAAGCCAATTATTTGGACGCTGAGGCCAACCAGCGCGCTGACGGAATGACATGCATGTTGGAGCTCTTTGGGTCCCTGGATGAGGTTCCAGGAGATCTGCTATCATGATATGTATGTGACTGGATGCTTTAGCTGGGTGGTATATCACCTTCATTGGTAGGGGGTGTCAGTTAATTAGCTACATTACAGAGGGAAAAGTGAGTAAATCTCTGGTTTGGTATCCTGGTATCCTATAATGGAGGAGGTCTCCATCTTAATTCTTGGCTTAACATTTGGTTGAAGTCTTTGCTATGTTTTATTCTATGGTGACAGATGCTTTAGAGTAGAAGTATGGGTTGGGAGACAGTTCGGGGGAGGGGAAGTTAAGTGGGTTATTGCCTGTTTAATGGGACAGTTTTTAAGTCACAGACAGCACAGTCACATGTGAAGGTCCCTTAGGGACACAATCCTGAATGTGCTGATTACACAGCACACCAGTAGTGCCCCAGCACAGCTTTGCAGTCCTCATTTAAAACATACTGCACACTACCCCCTATGACAGTAGTGAAGTTGCTGTCTTGGAATGTGAACAGCCTACTGGGCAGTATCAACCAAACTGCTGTTCTCCGTTATGCAAAACGTTTCCAGACCTCTGTTTTTATGGTAAAAGAAACCCATTCCTGGGTGGGCACTGCCCCTTTCTTCTGTGATACGAATACGATAGAGTATACCACTAAGGGTACGCTAGGGGATTCCAGGGGTGGCTCTCTTATTACACAGAGGCTTTCCCTTGGCAGTGACTAAGCTGCACACAGACAGGAGAGATACATAGGTTCACTTGAAGGCAAACACTAACTTTGTGATGGCCTATATGACCAACCAATTGCTCTCAACAACACTAGTTATATTGACAACACGCCTACTGGTGCTCCCGCAGGGTACCACCATTCTAGGGTCAGACTTTAATGCGGACCTAAATCCAGAGTCAGACTCAACGAGCACCACTGGGATGGGGAGAGGATCCTTGTCCAGGCAGCTTGCCACTTGGACTAACTCCCTAGGGCTCTGTGATTCATGGAGTATATGGCACCCCCAAGGCTGCATACACCCATACATCAGCCGGCCACAAGACAATGTCACGCATTGATCTACTGTTACTGCAGGCAACGAACATCCCTCAGGTGTCCAAGGTTGATATCCTGTTAAGGGGATCTCTGATCACGCATGGCTTTTAATGTGCTTGGGGTGGCCAACACCCACTCAACTCCCTCTGTGGTGTCTTAACACATGGTAATTGAGGGATTGGGACTGTTCCGACTGAGGAATCTGAGCTCCAACCCTACTTTGACATTAATTGGGGTACGGTGAGGTCAGGCATAACATTTTGGGCAGCTGTCAAACTCACCATTAGGGGTCTCATAATAGAGTATATCCAGCATGGTGAGAAGAAGAAATTGGAGCAAATCATGACTCTGAAGACCCAAATCCTATCCCTAGAGTGGCAAACGCTGTTAGCACCCTCCAAGGGATTTAATATTGCCTCATGGTGGCTAGGACAAGGATGAGTCAAATTTCGCTAGAGGAGGTCTGACAATGTTGAAGAGTGTCCACAAGGTGGACATATGAGCATGAAGATAAGTCCGGGAAGCTCCTGTATTGGTTGGCCACCAGAGAGATTGCATTCAGGGTGGTACCAAGAATAAAGACGCCGGAAAGGCAGGTAATGACCCATACCTCGGATATTGTGCATGTGTTATCGAATTACTATCAAGCCTGGTATGAGCACAGACCACATCCTCTGCAGGAGGTGGCACACCCCTTGCTGATGGACATACCGCTGCCCTAGATCCCCTGTTCACTCGCATGCCACTTGGACCAGCTGATTACAACTGAAAAAATTGACTAGACGCTTACAGACCTGCCCCCAGGTAAAACCCCAGGCCCCGACGGGTTCCCTGTTGAGTATTATTAGAGGTTCCGCAGTCTTCTGGTCCCACATTTACAGAACATCTATGCAGAGGCAGTGGCAGCAGGCGCCTTTCCCACGGAACTTGATATGGCCACGATCATGGTGATCCCTAAGGCCAGGTCAGTTACCAAACAGATGCAGCTCCTATCGGCCGATCTTATTGATCAATACCGGGTTTGCCAAGATTCTGGCCAATCCACTGCAGAGGATCCTGCCCTATCTGATCCACCCTGATCAATATGCCTTCACATCAGCCCGAGGCACCTGCCACTTCATTTGCAGATCTCAGGTGGCCCTCTCCCAAGCTCACCTTCTTCAAGGACCCTCTGCCTTGCTCATGATAGACTTTGAAAAGGCCTTCATCATGGTTTTAGAGCCGGCGGGACTAGGGCCCTACTGCTGCAAGCTTGTTGGGCTTTTGTACTCTAATCCAGTTGCTCAGGTGCAAAGTAATGGTTCCCTTTCCACCACCTTTCTGACATGGAGAGGCACCTTACAGGGTTGTCCTATTTCCCCTCTTCTCCTCTTCGAACCCCTCACACGAATTATCCGCTGCGATGCCCGAGTGCTCTTACTAATTGACCTGCAAAACACTGATCCACGTTGTATGGAAATCCATGATATGTATGAGGTGGCCTAGGGTCTCCGAGTGAATAGAGCCAAGTCCTTGTTGGTTCCGATAGGAGGTGACTAGGGTGTATGCACCTTGCAGTCTACAAATCTAATATGTCGTTTGACTTTCCGATACTTGGGTATCCACATTTTGCTACTCCCAAAGTTGACTTGGGACCTCAATTTAGCCTCCCCCTCCATGTTCTGCGGCATGTAACCATCTTCAAGATCATGTCCGGCCCAGATTTCTTTATGTATTTCAGAATTTCCCTCTTCCAATTCCAAATAGGTGGTTTGAAATCCTCAGCTCCATTGTCTGTCACTACTTATGGGCGGAAGGCCGCCCCAGGATCGCCTTTGCTAATTGCAGGCATTACGAAGGAGGTTTGGGAATGGCAGACTTGCAGTGCTACTATATTGCTTCACAGGTGATGGTGATTAATGTTTAGCTTAATGGGGTCTGGGATGACCTAGTTTATCGAGCGGAGTTGGCGTTGTTGGGACTTGACAGGATGATGGCTGTATTATATGGAGACACAATCCCTCAGGCCCTCCCGTAGATCACTCGGGTGATCTTCCTGAATTGGAGGATGGCACTCTGCCTTATGGGCTGGGATCAAACGCCGACACTGCTGACCCCCTCTTGCAAGGGAGACGGCTGTTCCAGACTGAGGCTGGAGAGGTTTCAAAGTGGGGCAAGATAGGAATCACTTATCTCTGGATGTCTGATAGTCACTTACAAATGTTCCAGGACCTACAAGAGCGGTACTGTCTCTTTTGGACTCAGGTCCATAAGTACTTCCAATTGAGGCATGTGCTGGGGGCCAGTATTCCCCCAAACACTGCAATCCCTGACCTCAGGTCCCTTGAGGCTAAGTTGTTGACCAGGAAGCGGCCTAAAGGTGAGATCTCACAGATGTATTGATCCCTTGTCATTAATATACCAGACCAGTTCCCTAGATTGAAGCAACAATGGGAGGTATGGCTGGGCAAGCTAGATGCACTGACACGAAAGAGGCAAGATTGGCCCCCGGGACTTCTCCATCTCCACACGCCACTGGCTGATCCAGTTTAACTACTTACACTTAACCAAAATGACCCTCCTGCGACTCTAACCGAGCTGGTAGGATTACCCAAGCTAACTGCTTCCTTTGTGCGGTGCCAGAAGCAGATTTTTTTCATAAGGTCTGTGATCGTGCCTGGCGATGGTCCAATATTGGTGTAAAATAGAATGAGAGCTGGTGTTGGTCCTAGACAGGCTATTGGTACTCTCCCCCAGGTTCGCCTTGTTGGGATTGCTGGAAGATCTGGGATGCCTGAGACTGGAGCGTGCCTTCATAGGAGTTGCAACGTTGGTCACCAAGAGGGATATTGCACGGAAGTGGAGACCCGCTAAACCCCTAGAGTGGCTAATTGGCACGGGGATGGACTGGTGCGATCTACAAGGAAAATATTTATGCAGCCAATCGCTCTGCACGGAAACATGAGAAGATTTGGAGTAAATGGTGGGAATACCATGATTTGGCACTGGATTACTGATCATTTTATATCTATCCAATGTGCTGTATGTGGTGATAAAGATGCATTCAACTGTAACTGTTCCTTGAGTAGGAAACTAATACAACTTGTTTAGCAAAAAACAAAAAAGACTTACTAATCCCATTCCAATGAATACAATATTTTGGGGGAGGTGTTTGGCACTAAAAGGATAGATTTACTATTCTCACTGCAAGGTAAACTATTTTGGGGAAGACGATGGACACTAAAGGGATACGATTTATTTCCACTCAAAACGAACCATTTTACGGAAAGTATTTGACACTAAAAGGGTCAAATTTACTATTCCCACTCCAATCGAACCCATTTTAATGAAGGCATTGGACACTAAAAGGTTAAGACTAACTAGTCCCACTCCAATCAAAACGATTTTGTGGAAGTGTTGGACACTAATGGTGTCCGATTTACTATTCCCACTCTAGTGTAAAGCATCTTGGGAAAGAATTGGACACAAAAAGGGGCTGATTTAGTATTCCACTCATATATAAATTGTTTTGGGGAAAGTATTGGGCACTGAAGAGGTAAGATTCACTATTCCACTCTAATTAAATTCATTTTGGGAAAGTAGTTGGAGACTAATAGGGCAGGATTTACTAATCTAACGCCATTGTAAACCATTTTGAGGAAGGTGTTGGATGCTAAAGGGATGCATTTACTATTCCCACTACAATAAAAAACATTTTGGGGAAGGTGTTGAATACTAAAAACGTACAATTTACTAGTCCCACTACAATCAAAACGATTTTGGGGAAGATGCTGGACATTAAAGAGGTAAGATTTACTATTCCCAGTCCAAGTGGTCCGCTCTGCCAGTCTTCTGTAGTTTTCTCTGACCTCTGTCTGTCTGCCTTTGTCTGTCTGCCCCCTGTTTCTGTGCCCCGTTCGTGCCCTTTTGCCTTTGTTGTGCCTTTTTGTCTATTTGTTCTCTTTTGCCTTTTTTGTATACTTGTCTCGTTTTTGTGCCTTTTTCCACCTTCCTGTTGCCGTTTTTCACTCCCTTTCCCGCTGCTGCTGCCCCCGCGGCCCCTCACCCCTGCCTGTTCCCGCTTCCGCCTCCCAGCTGCCCTCCCTCCCCCCAACCCCTACTTAATGGCGGCCGCTGCGCGACAGGTTGAGTAAGACCTCTGACCTCCTGGTCAGGGAGACTGCTCTCCCCTCGCGCAGCTCCGTCGTTGTGCCGCTGCCCCCCACACCTCTCTGCTAGCAGGAAGGTGTTTGAGGCCCTCCTCCACCTGAAGGCTCCTGCCTGCGTCTCATCCCTAGTGGTCCAGTAGGAGAGCCTTGCTCTTCTGCTGGTCCGCTCTGCCAGCCTTCTGTAGTTTTCTCTGACCTCTGTCTGTCTGCCTTTGTCTGTCTGTCCCCTGTTTCTGTGCCCCGTTCGTGTCCTTATGCATTTGTTGTGCCTTTTTGTCTATTTGTTCTCTTTTGCCTTTTTTGTATACTTGTCTCGTTTTTGTGCCTTTTTCCACCGTCCTGTTGCAGTTTTTCACTCCCTTTCCCGCCGCTGCTGCCCCTGCGGGCCCTCCCCCCTGCCTGTTCCCACTCCCTCCCC
Organism: Calotriton arnoldi; assembly: GCA_963921515.1. Taxonomy (NCBI): domain Eukaryota; kingdom Metazoa; phylum Chordata; class Amphibia; order Caudata; family Salamandridae; genus Calotriton; species Calotriton arnoldi. The sequence goes on from CAWUFW010017884.1 coordinate 139,904, forward strand.
CCGACCCCTACTTAATGGCAGCCGCTGCACGGCCACTCCGCTGGCACGCTGAAAGCACACCAAAGGCAAGCCTGTCTGCACCCGCCTGCAACCCGACCTCGGCCAGGGACCCTGGTCCTCTGACCACCCACCGCTACGACTCAACTACCCAGTCAGCTGTCGACGCTGAACACCACCCAAAGCCAGTTCTCCTGCCGACACTGCCGCCGCACCTTTACCCACCTCCGGACCCTGCCGCCACTGCTAACCCACCGGATGCCAGAGGGCCCAAATCCCTGAGCTGCATCCTCCTCAACATACGCTCCCTGCACAGACACGCAGTAGAAATCTGGGACCTCCTCAACACCCTATCACCTGACATCGCCTTCCTCACAGAGACCTGGACCAATGCGAGCTCCGCACCCGACACCGCAACCACCATCCCAGACGGGTACAAGATCCTGAGGAAGGACCGGCCAAACCACCCTTGAGGTGGACTCACCTTCGTACACAAAAACTACCTCCGACTCACTACAGCCAGCACAAGTGACTCCTCATCCCCCATGTAACACCTCCACTTCCAGATTCAGATCAACCCCAGAACGACACTACGTGGCACCCTCGCCTACAGACCTCCCGGACCGCACGCCATGTTCACAACTGCCATCACAGACCTCATCGTGCCCCACGCCCTCATGGACTAGGCACTACTCGAAGACCTGAACTTCCACCTCAACAACCTCAGCGACCCCAACTCCATCGCCCTCCTGGACATCCTCGCCATCATCGGGCTGAGACAGCTCATCAACACCCCCACCCACAAGGCAGGATACATCCTCGACCCCATCTTTGCAGGAGGAAACAACATTCGCTTCAGCCACACCACGCAACCCCTCTGAACCGACCACCACTGCGTTCACTTCTCCTTCTCGAAACCAACTGCACACAAGCCTACTCCACGCCCTCCGTGCAGGAACTGGAGCAAGATCATCGAAGAGCACCTCAACTTCGCCCTCAACTGCGCTCCTCTACCCACCACAACCGACGCCAACTCTGCAGCCAGCGAATTCCACAGATGGATCCCTGACTGGGTAAACACACTCGCCCTCCTCCAGAACTCTGACAGACAACGGTCCACAAAAGCCACCTGGTTCACCACCAACCTCCGAGAATCCAAGCACACGTGCCGACGACTCGAGAAAGATTGGAGGAACAGCAAAACCCCTGAAGCACGCACCGCCTACAAGACCGCCATGACAGAACACCACCAACTCATCAGAACCACAAAGAAGAACTTCATCCAGGACAGAATCCTCTCCAACTCCCGCAACTCCAAGAAACTCTTCAGCATCATACAAGAATTCACCAAACCCCCCAGCGAATCCTCCAACGTCCCTCCCTCCCAGGACCTCTGCAACAAACTCAGATCCTACTTCCATCACAGGATGAGGACTCTCTACAACAACTTCGACGAACGGAACCAAGGCACCAACACTACAGCCACCACCGGCAACGCCACCCAGCCTACCATCACCCCCTGGACCTCTGACGACACCGCTAAGACCATGAGGAGCATACACTCAGTAGCCCCCACCAATCCCTGCCCACTGCACATCTTCCACAGAGCCACTTCCGCTATACGACGTACTACCAACTACACCCTCGAAACAGGCACATTCTCCGATGACTGAAAACGCGCAGAAGTCAAGCCCTTCCTCAAGAAGCCCTCCGCAGACCCGATGGACCTCAAGAACTACAGACCCATCTCTCGCCTCCCCTTCGCAGCCAAAGTCACAGAGAAGATCGTCATCAACCAGCTCATGAACTTCATTGAATCCAACTCGATCCTCGATACCTCCCAATCCGGATTCCACAGCAACCACAGCACCGAGACCGCCCTACTGGCCACCACGGACGAGATCCAAACCCTCCTCGACCAAGGCCATACAGCTGCCCTCATCCTACTAGACCTCTCAGCAGCCTTCGACACTGTCTCCCACTGCACACTAACCGCCAGACTCTACGACGCCGGCATACAGGGAACTGCCCTAGACTGGATCTGCTCCTTCCTCACCGGCTGAACTCAAAGAATCAGACTGGATCTGCCCTTCCTCTCCGAACCCACAGAGATCATTTGCGGAGTAGCCCAAGGATCCTCACTCAGCCCAACGCTCTTCAACATCTACATGGCCCCCCTCGCCACCATCATCAAAAACACAGGCTCAGCATGGTATCCTATGCCGACGACACCCAGCTCATCCTCCCACCCACCAAGGAACCCGACATCACCAGACACAGTTTCCAGGAAGGAATTTAAGACGTCGCATCCTGGATGAGCAGCAGCTGCCTGAAGCTCAACTCGGAGAAAACGGAAGTCCTCGTCCTCGGATCCACCCCCTCCGCATGGGACAACACCAGGTGGCCCACTGCCCTCGGCAACCCTCCCACACCCACGGGCAACACCCGCAACCTCTGCATCATACTCAACTCCTCCCTCACTATGAACCGACAGGTCAACGCCAAATCTTCCATGTGCTTCAACACCCTACGCATCCTCCGCAAGACCTTCAAATGGATCTTCCCCGAATCCAGAAAGACCATCACCCACGCACTCATAACCAGCAGAATGGACTACGGGCCACCCTCTATGCTGGAATCAACAGATCTCTACTCCTCAAACGCCAAACCATTCAGAACGCCGCAGCCAGACTCGTCCTCGGCATCTCACGACAAGACCACATCACCCAGCACCTACGAGACCTCCACTGGCTCCCCGTAGAAAAAAAAGAGTGACTTTCAAGCTGCTCACTCACGCCTACAAATCCCTCCACAACACGGACCCCAATACCTCAACGAAAGAATATCCTTCCACGCACCCAAGAGAAACCTCCGCTCCGCCGACCTTGCCCTGGCGAAATCCCACCCATCCGCAGAGCCAGAACGGGAGGAAGAGCCTTCTCCTAAATCGCGGCCAAGACCTGGAACAAACTCCCCCCTCAGCATCGGAAGTACCCCCACACTGCAGGCTTTCAGGAAGAACCTCAAGACCTGGCTCTTCAGATGAGACGTAGCTGCTCGACTCCCCCCCCCCCCCAGCGCCTTGAGACCCTCGCGGGTGAGTAGTGTGCTTCACAATTCCCTGATTGATTGAATCAAAACTATGTTAGGGAAGGTGTTGGACAGTAAAGCGGTAAGATCTACAATTCCTACAAAACTATACATTATTTTACAAATTCATAAACAGCAATAACAAAGCAGAAGATATTCACAATAGATATTAGCAATTTACACAACTACAAAAAAAAACATACGCAATGTAAAATAAAACAAGCAATCTAAACATTTCAAAAGAAATTAAACATTTAATTATATATAATGACAATTAAAAAATAAAGTATTAATAAGTACACAAGAGAAATATTTATAAACTACATTTTAATTTTGAGAAAAATTTACTAAAGATATAATTATAAAAATACAAACCAAACTTAAGATGTTATTTTAATTTTTTTTATAAATTAGAAATATATATTATTTAAAAATACACAAAGTATTATAATAACATTTAATGAAGATTTATCATAATGTATACATGCAAGAACTACACAAACACAAAAGTAAAAGTTAACAATTTAGAAATTAAATGGATTAAATCTTACATTTCAAAATATAACACTTTGGAAAAAATTACAAATACAATACTTAATGCAGAACATTAAATACAATATGAATATACTAAGAAATACGTCATTTTATTTGAAATTTTAATCAAATCAAAAAATTAAATCACCCAAAAACTATTTTACCATAAATACTGGTGCTGATTGCATACATTTTATTAAACAAACACAAAACATACAGAAAATAACTTAATATAAGCATGCAATTAAATAAAGAAGAACTACACTGAAAAATGTATAGAAATGACAATTTAAAACATAATTTTATAACTTAAACTGAATACATTTTAACAAATTAAAACCTTATCAAACATAACAAAAACAATGGTAGCCTTTACATATAGAAATTTAAAATAAACATTATTTACACAGATACTGTAACTCATAGTTTTAATTAAAAAATCAATAAATACATTTTAAAATTAAATACAATAAACATTGCTTTGTCAAAATAAATATACACATCAAACTATTATAACATTAAATACAAACAATTCACAACTATTTCACAAAAATACTGCAATCTACATTATATACAATATTTAATAAATTATATATTCTATAGAAATAATAAAAATAAGACTAAAAACAATATACTTACCTTAGACATTTATGCCCACGATATTTTTGACATAATGATGTGTCCATAATAATATTCTTGCATCACAATATTTTTGGGGGATATTTTTTCAAACACCGTCTTTATGAATGCTCATGATCTTCATTCCTATGTCAAAGCCAAAAGTTCAGCCCGACCACGATCTAAATTAGTCCACTGAAGTTTTATCTTTTGTGCCTAGAGTCCCGTCCACGTTGGAGAGGGTCACAGGGAGCAAGAAGAGCGTTCCTGGCAGTGCTCAGTATAAATGAAAAATTCACATAGATTGTGCACACCAGTGCTATATAAATTGGTCAAAGTTCTCACGTTAAAGTGATCAGCGTGCCACGCTATTTGCTCCTGCTCAATATAGGTTAGGAGCTCAAAGGTCTTAGAGGTCCTGATGGAATTTGCACGTCTTGCGAAGCAGATGAATCATGTCGACCTAGAATAGACACACTGACTCTTTGTGTCAAGTTATAATTTTAACCATATCACAGGGCCCCTCTGATTAACTGTGTAAATACACTTGGATAATGAGATGACTGCATGATATTTTGAAAACTAGCTGTTATGGGTACTTTAAATCATACCAGGCCACTTATCCTGCTTATAGAGTAGGGTATCTCTAAGGTTAGAGATCTAACTGTTTTAGAGTGTGTAGTGCAGTGCACAGGTTTCATGGTTTAAACTACCCTAATTCTGGTACAGGTGTAATTCAGTTTCTGTGTTCCTTCTCCTTTTTTAGGATTATTGAAGTGGATAATCTCCAGTTTTCAATCAACTCACCCTGTATAGTAAGGTTGGGCAACTATCTATTGATCTTGCATGGAATGTGTGTGGATCCATAACTCCAGGTCAGTATAGGTTAGGAGCTCAAGGGTCTTAGAGGTCTTGATGAAATCTGAACATCTTGAGAAGCAGGTGAAACATGTTGACCTAGAATAGACACACTGACTCAGTAAATGCCTCTTTGTGTCATGTTATGTTTTTAACCATATCACAGGACATCTCTATTTAAAGAATTTGAGGTTGAGCACACCTGGTGGTGAGTACCTCACAGGTGAGGACCTGATCACAAAGCATGCACATGATTAGCATGTGGGAGAGGGTTCTTTAAGAACACATTTTGTGTGCTGGTGAGCACTAAGGTGCCGGGCATAGTGACTACTTGTTTTGGGAATATGCCCTCCACTTTTGGTTTATATATATGAATTTTGGCGATCAACTATTTGGTGAGAGATGTGGGAAGCAGAAGAGAGATGTCCCATGGCAGCTTGATCACTGGAGAAAATGAAGCATGAATTTAAGGCTTGAGTTTCTCATTTTCGAATCCTTGCTGAAACTTAGGGTTCCAAGTAAGTCTGCCTGACTGCAGCCAAAAATATACTAGTCATTTCTTGGCTCTCATTGGACGATGTCGACTAGATTGAGGCTTTTCATATTGCTCAGATAAACACCCAGCAAAATTTCTTTTAGCCATTCAACGATTGTCTTACAGATGTGCTCCACAAGGCTCCTATCTGATGACTTTTGACAAATGTATTATACTGACTTATCACCCATCCTATATTAAAACTAGCATTCCTCACCCGCTACAGTTGGCATTTGACTCAATTAGTTCACTATCAAATCATCTGGAGAGCTTGCCCTGTGGCTTGGATGGGTTGGAAAGGCTGTTGCGATGAAAAAGCTATTCTTGCTAACTGGAGTTTTGTCATTTGCTGCAAGTTGCACCAAACAGGGTGTTTTTTTCCTAAATATATTCTTGCAGGTAGAGCGGTAGATTGAAAACTTGATTTTTAGCCATGGCCTTGATGCATATGGTTTTGTGCATAGCCCACATTGATTTGCTATGTTCTGTGACACAGTCTGGAAGAAGATTGGTTTCTGAACTAAGATAATATGGTGGACTTTTTTTCTTCTCAAGTAGAGCCTGTGACGAAATTCACCGACGAGTAACAGAAGACTGTGCTAGTCTTTATAAAACAAAATGTATTTCAGTAGCTCTTTTTGGAGCAGGAGTTTGGGGGTTTTATAAAGCAGATTCACTTCAACGTTTTGAAAATGGCCTCACATGCTGTTCCCCCCAAAAATCAGCAAGTTTTATCTGCCATGAGGAATTGGGCCTGTTCTTCCTGATCTGATAGGACTGGCACCCCTTCTCCTATGGATTAAATGTTGGCAGAACCCAGAGGCAGGGCTAATAAGGATATGCATGTCTGATTGTCTTGCCTTAAATGATGTAAATATAATATCTGGGTTGGCATATCTAAAAACGCCTTTCCAAATATTAGGTCTAAATGAAATGTATTCTAATCCACAAAAACTTGGGACAATTCTAAAGAGTTTGTGGAACACTGTGCTTGTTTGAGCACCGTTTGGCTGAGACTAGGCGCTTCAGTAGGGCACGAACCTATTCTTCTTATAATGTCCTAAATCAGACAATTAGGCCAATGCAGTTGGGATTTCTAGGCCAAACTAGATTGTCCCTCTCAGGGAGCTCAAAATCTACAATGGATTACAGTGAGGTGTGGGGAGGGGGTGGGGGGGGGGGTGGATTAAGTTTATGGAGAAACACTGCAAAGCTAGGGACTGGACAGAACTGCCGGAGACGCTAGGAGTGTTATTTTAGGCTAGACGACCCACTTCGGCTCTGAGAAGTGAAAAACTTGACAATATGTTATCTATAAATCTTTATTAAACAATACTTCTGTGCGGGAAAACGACAAGCAGGTATTGGTGTGTAGATTGTGATACATGTCCAAAAGTGGTGTCATTAAAGGAGCAGATGCAGCTGCAAAGCAATCCAATGACAAAGGGCAACGTACTTAGAAAAGTGACAATCTCATATTGTTCCATGAAACCATCAGGAGGTTGAAAGACCTCAGACATGGTGTCTGGCGAGGTATGCCACCATGCTTTGATGGTGGACATGTGGAAATTCACTGTCACTGAAGGAAATTTCAAGCAGAACTTGCAGCAAAGGGTGGTGACAGATGAAGATGGGTTTGGCACACTGACACGGATGGAGTGTGTGAAAAGTGTTGGCTGGCCACGACATTGGGGTGGATTTGTAATCAGTGGGTAGTGCCTTAGTGTTGGATATGAAAAACTATTGTTTGAGGAAAGAGCACAAGAAGCACACTAAAAACAATATGTAATGCAAGTCAAGTGCCAATTGATTTAATAGGCAAAGCAAGTCCTGTGGTATTTGATGCCCCAAAAACAGTAAATAATATATTGGTAACATTAGCTGGGTTGGCAGTGTTAAGAAGCTCAGTCATTTCAGTGATTGTTATGGCACCTTGCATAGAGATAAAAGTGAGCACATCTGCTTTATGTAGCAAAAATGTTGGCAGTGTATCAAAATGCATAGGTACCAAATCAATGTGAGGCCATCTGTAAATAGAAAATCCATTTTTGTGGTGAAAAGTGAAACCCACAGGGGTAGATGTGAAGAGACAGATATAATATATAATAGTAAGGCTACAGCAAAACAAGTTTACATGGAGAAGATCGGATCCACTAGGTAAAAGAAAAGAGTATTGTTAAATCAAGGCAAAGTGGTCTGCGCTGCTTTTGCACGCCAGGCTTGTTAAATTCGCAGATACACCAAATAGTGATTTAATCACATATTAATGTTTGATTTTACAAATTTCTATACTAATAACAGATATGTTCTGAAGAAAGCTCCAATCGTACACAGTCGAGATCTGGCTCATGACTTCCCAGCCCGATTTCTCTTCGGGAAGAGGCTCCCACTTGGAGTCCACCCAGCACCAAAAGTGGTGATAGAAACATGGAAGCTTCCACTAATCAGATCGGATGGAAGGGGAAAACAACAAGCCAGACAACACTGTAGATCAGCTCCACCTTGTCATAAGTGGCTGCCCTAGAGAAATGTGATGGTTCGGAACGTCTGCAAATCATGGTGTTGGGGAATGTAGTCCATGACAGCAAGCTGAAGTCTTTTTCATTGGAGAGGAGTTTGGTCTCCTCCATATACAATTTTATGAATACCTTCAACTTAGCCATGCCTTGACCCCATATCTGGATACGCTTGAGGACCTACCTGACTTTAGCACCCTTGAGGTGAAGCTGACCATGGCTCAAATCCCCCCAAGAAGGAAAATCTATAGCTTATACAAAACCCTAGTACTAAACTCCCCAGATACATTACCACAACTTAGAGTTGCCTGGGAAAAAGACATTGGTAGCTTAAATGATGAAAAATGGACAATTCCTCTCATGGCCCCTGAGGAAGCCGCCATTTCAATTAGATTTAGTTAGATACTATCTAAATATTACAGAAGGTATACGTAACCCAAGGCCAAGGACCAGAATGCCTAAGGTACTGGGTCAAGATAGGTTACTTTCTTCAAACAATCTTGAGATGTCTTTCACTACGGCCTTTTTGGTGGGGACTTTTACAACATTGCATGGTATACTGAAATGAAATATCCAAAGCTAGCAAGATTAAACATATGTGAAGACAAGGGCGTTACGAGAGCAAAGAGGATCCTTCTTTGATTGGGGCTAACACTAGCTAAGTGAGACATAGCTCAGAACCATAGATCAGAAACTCCTTCCAGCCTGATCAGTGGAAACAGGCACAGACAGATGTTGCTTATTGGTAGAACAAATTTATGAGGCATGGGGCTGTCCTCAACACCAGAAGGTGTGAGTTAACTAGGTGAATTATTACAACCAGGAGAATACAGGGGAGAGGAGTTGGCCTAACGGCTAGGGCGGTCGACCTCGAATCCGGGGAACTGGGTTCGAGTCTCGGCAATGACGCTGAACATCCTGTGATTCTGGGCAAATCACTTAATCTCCCCGTGCCTAACAAAAATGAATGTGGCCTCATGTAACGCAACTGGTGCTATGTAAAGTGCTCTGATACCCGATTCAAGTCAAGTTTGCGCTATAAAAAACTCGGTAAAATATAAAAAAATATACAGGTGATTAGATTTTCCAAAATCTGTCTATATATAATATATAGTGTTATATACTCTACGCTACTGGGATTGTATGGATAGAGGACTCACACAAACATTGCTGATAGATACCAAACATACAAAATGTACAATATAATTGCCCATGTCCTTTTCGTCTTATTTTTGTTAACGATTCTTGTTGATTGTGTTATTTGAAAATGTACAAAAACAAGTAAACAAATTTATCAAAAAAGAATGCTCCAATCTATTAGTTATGAGGGTAGGAATCATGACTTTTCTGGAACCAAAAAACGTTTCTAATGAAGTATCTGAATGCAAACACAGGAAATATAAGCCATACAATTTGAGGTTCAGGCATTTATAAGACAAAATCTAATTGTTGCACCCACAACAACATGTAAGAAAGATCTCAGCAAGCTGTTGCTCTCTGATTTCAATTTAAGGTGTATACTGCAAAAAATCCAGGTCACTGACTAATGTCCAAGTAATTTGTGTGTTTAAAATGATTGACATGTCTAATTTAAATCCATGATTGCACAGATTAGTGACTGCTCTGCCCAAACAGAATGCAAGTTTTCTTTTATTACACTGAGAGTCGAAGACAAAGTCAAAAACAGCATTTATCGTTTTAGAGAGATTATTCTTATAATTGGCAATGTAATGTTTCTTGTTGCAGTCGATTTCCCTAATACCTTCAATAGAGTCCGTTTGTGAATAAAAAGATTAGGCAGAGAGTAGCAGCAACAAGGCAGCAATCCAGTTAACCTTTTTGTTTCACTGCTAAATTAGGGTCTTAAATCATGTATTTATGTTTGTATCACTTATGTCATTTAACATGTAATGAGTGATGGATGCAACCTGTGAGATCATAAGCAGTGCATGGTGGGGACACAAGTTCTAGTTAAACCCAGTAAACTATAACTGATGAACTTCAGTTTTCTGAGTCTAAAATGTTTCAACTGACATTTTTACCCAACTATAACATCACTTTAACCTTAGTTTTTTTCAAACTTGAACTTCTAGAGTTTTTTTTAATGTAAAGTGAGATCTTATTACCATGCCCAAACCCTCCCCCCCCCCCACTGCGCACAGCCTTCACCATGTACGCAGGGCCCACCTACCCACCACCCTGCCCTCTGGTTCGGCCAAACCATGCCGTGCACAGCCTTTGCCCATGTGCAGCGTGGGTTCGTCCGTGCAGGGCCTGGCCTGTAATGGCGGCCCCAAAATCTCCTCTGATATTGCAGCCCGCCAATTAGAGAGCTTGCTCCCACAGGACCAATCTTGTTCCCCCAGGAGCGAAATGACTGACTGGAGAAAGAGCCTGCTCGGTCAATCACAAAGTTGTTTTGTTTCATTTTTAATTCCCGGTCCTGTGGGACTTCTAAGGTACCAACCATCCAGATATCTCTCTTTTCATGAACCATAATTTCTCAAACAATTCTGAACAGATTTACACCAAATCACAAAAAGCACACTTTTTGATTAAAGATCTATCTTTCAGCCAAATTAGGTCTAATTCTGTCCAGAGGTTTTGGCTGTAGCCCTGTATGGGGAAATTGCGTATTTGGATCGCCCTCTTTTCTTGGGCCCAGCTTGATAGATTACCCCAAGACTTTCCAGGAGGAAGATGAGTAGGATGAACTGTTGTTTTTAAGGTTTCTTGAAGATACATCAAATGGCATCAAAGTTATCTGCAAACCAAAAAACGCTGTTCATATGGAAAGTGTGATCTAACTATACGTACACAGGGGTGATTGCCACTGTGTAATATATGCATACAGTCAAAGTTCTTGTATGTGGAGGTAAGAATGATGAATCTATACATACCTTTACGTTCTTACCTTCAGCTATGTTATGTTATGTTAATTAGATTTCTAGAGCGCAGCGGTTACCCTGAGGTGTCCTGGCGCAATGCTCTGCCTGCAGGTTAGCGGAGAAATATGGTCAATGAGTGAACAGTCAAGTCTTCAGTCCCTTTCTAAAAGAAAGGAGATCTGCTACATTCCTCAGGTGGAATGGCAAATCGTTCCAGGCCTTGGATGTGCATGTGATGAAGCTCCTACCTCCCCAACTAGCCTTTTTAAATGTAGGGATTTGGACGTTTTTTGCTCCTGTGGACCGAAGAGTCCTACCAGGAATATACCATTTAAACCTTTGCCTCAAATGGTCAGGGCCTGTTCCATTAAGGGCTTTGAAGGCGATGCAAAGGGCCTTAAAAGGTACCCTTTGTTTCACAGGAAGCCAGTGTAGTTGAATTAATTCTTTTTTAACAGACACGAATTTAGGTGTCCCTGACAACAGCCTCGCTGCCGCGTTTTGTGCTTTCTGAAGCCTGTTAATGTGCTGTTTTTGGGCGTTCAGATAGAGGCTGTTGCAGTAATCCAGACGTGCCATAACAAGTACCGTGACCACCGTCCTGAGATTTCCTACCGAAAGATAAGGCTTTATTTTCCTTATAATTCTGAATATCAGAAAACAGGCAGATACCACGGAGCTTATATGATCATTAAACGTGAGTCTGTTATCTACTGACACCCCCAGATTTTTTGCTTTCAAGGTAGGGGTGGGGCAGATGCCCAAATCTGCTGGCCACCAGTCTGGTGTCCATAAATGTGGGTTATTTCCAAATATAATAACCTCTGTTTTGCTTGAATTTAATTTTAGGCAATTAGTCGACATCCATCCTGATATGGCCTTATAACAATCATGAAAACGTACTCCTGTTTCCTTTTCCTCACCATCTCTAAGGGATAACACTATTTGAGTGTCATCCGCATAGGAGGTGAGTTGGAAACCAAAGGATCTTATCAGGCTAGCCAATGATATCACATATACATTGAAAAGTGTTGGGCTTAATGAGAATCCCTGGGGCAACCCGCAAGGAAGGCAAAACGGCTTGGACTTGTTGTTGTCCAAATCAACTGTTTGTGTTCTTTCAGATAAAAAGGACTGCAGGAGGTTCCAGGCAGCACCCTGTACCCCTACTTCAGACAAACGATCCATCAAAACTTCATGATGGACCGTGTCTAAGGCTGCTGACAGATCTAACATGATCACTATTGCCTTACCTCCACAATCCAATGCCTCCCTTACTTCCTCTATGGATTTGATTAAGGCCAACTCCGTGCTATGACATTTTTGTAGCGCAATATTTAAAATAGGACACTGTGGTAAAATACCGTCAGGAGGAATGAAAGGTGATACAAGGGTTTTGGTAACTATAAAAATTTCATTTTACATGTGTGTTCTTCACAGAAGTACATTAACTTGATTAAGTTTAGTGAACAACGGACAATGGTAACATTATTTCAAAAGCATGCGCATCACAGAAATAATCAAATAATTCAATACTCAAATCATTAAATTGAGAACCACAATAAAATGTGAGCCAGCCGAAATAGAAAGCATACCTTATTTCTTGTTTATAAGTTTTCAAAATGGCTGCCAGGGCCAGATCAAGGCATAAAACACTGGGTGATCTCACATGAACTTGATCCCAGGGGGTGCATGGTTTGTTGCATTAAGGCGGAGGGATGAACCAGAAACTGGATCTGCAGCTAGAGAGTAATACAGCAGTAGTGCACCCTGGCAGACAGGCACCAAACAAATCCTGGAAAATAGACCACATGTTATGATAATGCAGAAGTGTGAACCGGAGAACAGATAGGAACCACAGACACCATTAACCCTCATGTACACTGTTGTGAAGAACCACCAAATGGCTGGAATACAGTTTAAATATGTCTTTATTCACCAGAACATTCGTGTGTGACTCCCCGCTCTGCCAGCTCGAAGTAGCTGACACAGAAAGAACCTCCACACTCCCATGGCAACTTACAGCTTTGCCACCTTCCAAAACAGAACACATGTAAATGCATCACAACATCTCTTCCCCCTTCACATAATACTATCATCTTATGTACACAATAATGGGTCAAGAAGTGAACCAACTATAAACAAAAATGCAAACGGAAGACTATTGTCTTAACGCAAAAAAAAACTTACATAACATAATCTTGCAAATACACTGGAGCTCTTCTCTGCCTTTGAGCCCTTGGATTATGAGAAGGACAATCCTTTTCTCGTGCAAGAGATTCTCTTGCTCGAGCCTATATAAGATCACAACTCTCTGCTTGAGCAGGAATGAGCCCTAGCAATTGGTCATGGGTAGGCTAAGACAACGGAGCAGAAACCAACTCTGAAGATTGGTTATAGTTGAATCCTGACGTTTGCGTAGAACTAACCCCCGGAGCTTGGCTGGGACAATAGTCTTCCTTCCCCAACCATACTCCAGCACTCTCATATCTTTATGTTTGACAAACCCATGCCCGTCTTTCGCAAACTTCACCACTCTTCTGCAACTCCACTTTTCACCATTCATCAGCTCCACATGCCACCTATACACTTTTTTTACTTGATAAGGACCTCAAAACTTAGTCAAGCCTCTGTTCACGTGCCCAGACTTAATTTTTACCAAACAACCAGGTACAATCCTACCTTTATTTACCAGAACAGCCAAGTTATTCTTGCACTCCTTACTGAAACAACCATCCAGCAAACTCTCATTTTCACCCCTTAACAACACTCTCATCCAAGATGGAACCAACTTAGTGTTGGGTTTTCTGCCTCGCATTAACCAAAAGGGTGAAAACTTCACTGCAGCATTTTCCGTGGTGCGGTAGGCCCACACCAAATCAGCAACAGTACTCTCCACACTGAGTCTATTAACCTCAGCCAGCTGAATTGCTCCTTTGATCATTCTGTTGGCCCTCCCCACAATACCATTTACTTGAGGGTTATAAAGAGCAATGCGTGAATGCTTGATACCACAAGCTTCTAAAAACCTCCTCATCTCATGAGATGTCAACTGAGTGCCATTGTCCATTATAAGACATTCGGGAAAACCTTCTTCCTTACAAATCTCCGTCAAAACTCCTATGGTGGCCGCAGTCATTATTTCACACATAAATTTCACCAACAACCACCTTGAATGCACATCAAGTAACACCAAAGCAAACCTTTGATTATACTGAACTCTATTCACAGGACCGATAAAGTCCGAGCACAGAGTATGCCACACCCGCCCTGGATCCCGTATGTTACCAAAATCAAACTGGGCCCCAACCTAAAGTCTCTTCTCAACTTCTATACATTCTGCACACCTCTCCACCCAATTCACTACATCCTCATCCATACCAGGACACCAAAATTCTGCCCTTAGTCTTTTTTTAGTCGTTGTTTGCCCCAGATGACCTTCATGCGCTATGTCAAACAATTTCTTCCGGACACCAACCAGTGGTATTATTCTCTCCCCTCCTACTAATACCTTACCTCCCACCAACGACAATTCATCCACCAGTTTGCCAAAACTACATAAGGCTCTAGGTAAGGTACTCTCCCTCCGTCCACCTTTCAAAACCAAACTGACAACCCACTCAATACCTCATCTCACAACATGGCCACACACCACTCCTTGCTGCTCATCGCTCTTGCAGACCAACGCACCACATCACTTATACTGGCCACTGCACCCTCTCTCTCGCTCCTCTTCACCGCTTCACCATCAACTCCTTCCCAATCCATAGGCAAAAGTGACAAACAATCTGACTGTACATTCAGTAATCCAGGTATATATTCCAATGTATAATTATATTCTCGAGAGCGTGCTGCTAACCTGGCAAGGCGTGCAGAACCCTTACTAGATCCTCCAGGTGAAAGAATTTTCATCAGGGGTTTGTGATCTATTCGCAACTTAATTTGACACCCCCCACACATAAGTTCTGAAATATTCCATTCCCCACACAGCCGCCATTGCCTTTCTTTCAATCACTGAATAGTGCCATTCAGTACTAATCAGCGAACGAGATGCAAAAGCAATATTTTGTCTACATTGCCATGCATCTGAGACAGGACTGCCCCCACCCCATTAGCACTTGCATCCACCGTAATTACAGATTTCCTATTCTTGTCAAAAGGAACCAAAATAGGCGACTCATAAATATTTTTCTTGATGTTTTCAAAGCTCAACCTCTGAGGAGTTGCCAAAGTGAAGTTGACTCCTTTCCTCAAAACACTTTGAGATCTTCAGTCTTAGATGCAAAGTTTTCACAAATTTGGAGTAGTTTTCAACTAAACCAAAGAAAGATATCAACTGATCCTTGTCCCGAGGTGTAGGTGCCATCTTAATCGCAGCCAACAGATCTCTCCTAGGTTTACTCCCCTCCGCTGACAACGTTTGTCCTGCCCTATCAATCCTATCCAGAACCTGCTTCAACATGTAATTATGATTCTCCACTGTAACCATAAATCAAAATATCATCTTGGAAGTGGAAGATATTGCCAATACCTCTGAACAGCTCTGTTACAACCCTCTGGAACATGCTAGCTGCGGAACACAGACCTCAAGGCATCCGTGTGAATTGGAAGGTGCCCTCCATTGTTATCAATGCTGTCAGAGGTTTAGACTCTTCGTGTAACTTCACTTGGTGGTAGGCATGGCTTAAATCCAACTTTAAAAAATACTTCCCCCCTTGAGCATGGAGATAAGCTTGTTAATATTAGTGTGGGGAAAATTATCAGACACCACATTTTTATTTAAGCTACTCAAGTCGACACAGATCCTGGGCTTACCATCCGCCTTATGTTTGATCACTAGTGGAGAAATCCAGCTAGACTTTTCCACAGGTTCAATCACCCTACTTTCTAGCATGTCAACCAACATTTTTTTTTTACTTCTTCTCTAACCATTATAGGCACCCTCCTCACTTTGTGTTGTACTGGGACCACCCCTTGTTTCAATCTGATTTTGTGTGTGTATCCTTTGAGCAGCCCCATTTCATCTAGAAAAACTCTCTTCGCATTACTAAGAACTTTCTCCAATGTCATTTCATCCACCACCATGACCTGATTGGGAGACCTCTGGTTTATCACAATGTGTAGGTTACACTGAGGAAACCACCCTAATACTGGTCGGCCCGACTCTGCAACATACACTTTGCCCACGATACTCCACCCACTTAAACCAATCTCCGCAACCATATAACCCATGATATCAATCTTTTCACCTTGGTAACCTCCCAGACTGATATCCTTAGGATGTAATCTCACACCTGGCCTTTCAGATATAAACATTTCCTTAAGAACAACTGTATAGAAAGAATCAGAATCTACCATCAAATCAACCCTTTGTCCCCATACCACAAACTCTACTTTTGGTCTCAACCTCCTTCTTACACAGTCATCCATTTCCTCAACACACAACACCCTGTCCATACCAATGCTTCTAGATGAAGAAGGCACCTCTTCAGACACCACAGCTACCTTACTCTTCGATGACACCTTACACATGTGAGCAAAATGTCCCTTACGCCCACCCCTATGACATTCTTTACCTATTGCAAAACAGTTATTCGCTTCAGTAGAATGACTAACTTCCACACCTCTTACCTTGTGATTTGGCAGACCCTTTATCCACTTTGCTACTATTTCCTGACTTTTACATGACCACCACCTCACTAGAGGGATTCTCAATAGCGGAAACATCTCCTTTAGATTTTCTTCTTTCCATCTCTCTCATGCAATACTCTGATTCTTCAACCATCTTAGCTATTTCTATTGCATCTTTTGGTGAAGGATTTTTAGCAGCCCAAAGCCTCTCCTGCATCTTTTGGCTCCTACACGTGCAGATGCTAGGCACTTGCACTCCAGTTAATCGATTTTAAAATTGTTTTTATCCTGTTGATGGGGCTGTGGATTGCATAATTTTATATTTGTCATGATTTCATGTTCTTAGGCACTTTGCACTTTTGAGTTTTTAAAACTGCCATCATTCCTGCTCTTACCTAAACCTTTGCCCCTAGGAGGCTCCCGCGGCTTTCAGGCACCTTCCGCCCCGCACCCCGGTCCACCACAGGCTCGCCCGATTGTTGTGGAGGGTGCTAGTGGCATTGAGGTTCCTCTTCCGGCCTAAGACCATGGCGGAGCCTGACAGTTAGCGTTCTAGCGCCCGCTGCCTACTTAAACCACATGTCATTTCCGAAGCGCAGCGGACGCTCGCAGATGCTAGGCACTTGCACTCCAGTTAATCGATTTTAAAATTGTTTTTATCCCGTTGATAGGGCTGTGGATTGCATAATTTTATATTTGTCACGATTTCATGTTCTTAGGCACTTTGCACTTTTGAGTTTTTAAAACTGCCATCATTCCTGCTCTTACTTAAAACTTTGCCCCTAGGAGGCTCCCCGCGGCTATCAGGCACCTTCCGCCCCGCACCCCGGTCCACCACGGGCTCGCCCGATTGTTGTGGAGGGTGCTGGTGGCATTGAGGTTCCTCTTCCGGCCTAAGACCGTGGCGGAGCCTGACGGTTAGCGTTCTAGCGCCCGCTGCCTATTTAAACCACATGTCATTTCCGACGCGCTGCGGACGCGTGCAGCGGGCGCGCCAAAGGCAAGCCCGTCTGCGCCCGTCCGCGCCTGTACCGCGGCCAGCGCCAGGCATGCTGCCAGTGGGCCCCCGAAGGTCCAACATACTGCTCCAGGGCTCAACTCCTTAACCTTAGGGACAGGAACTGTAAGTGCTCGATTATCCCTGACCTTTCCAGGCCCCTTTCCCAATTCAAGTGTGATTCCTGTCAATTTACTCTTACTACTGACGTCTTACCACCGCTCTCAGCTACGCCCACTCCCCCTAACACTTCAAATGGGAACGCCAGTTATCCCCTCCCCCATTAAAGCCTGCCTACTCAACTGCAGATCCCTTCCCCGCCACTCTGATGACATCTGGCTTTCCCTGGAAGCACATTCATGGGATTTAATGTTCCTGACAGAAACATGGGTCAGGGACCATTCGAATCCCGACCTTACCCTAGCCATCCCTAATGACTATCGGTTCGCTGGGGTGAATAGGGCTGACAACAAAGTGGGAGGTGGAGTTGCAGTGGTCCTTCGCTCAACTTGGGAAATCTCGTATAGGAAACTCCTGAATGTGGGACCCTTAGAAGCCATCTACTTTAGCATAACAATGGCCCCAAACGTTGCAATGGCCGGAATCTTGATTTACAGACCCCCTAACTCCCCCCCATTACCTAATAGAACTCTCTAATATAGCTGCTGACCTGTCGCTTAAGCACGCCCATTTTATGATTCTTGGAGATTTTAATGTGCACGCGGACGACATACACTGCACCAAAGCCCGTCAGCTTATAGAGACTCTGGATGGCCTTAATCTGACCCAGCTGGTTAGTGGCCCCACACATCGGGCCGGTCACACGCTAGACTTGCTCTTCACCAACAGTTCCAATCTGGCTATAGATTCTCCCTTACCACTTACCTGGTCCGACCATTTCTTAATTCCTTTTAGCCTGGCACTACCTACCCGTACCGCCAGTCCTCCCATTAATTTGGATTATAGATGGAAATGGTTCAAAATCACTAGTAATACTATGACTCCGGTACTCTCCTCCACCCCCCTTCAGCTGACAGGAGACCCGGTTCTCGATTCTTTAAATTTTAACAGCTGGCTCTCTTTGGCCCTAGACACTGTTGCCCCCCTTAAATTCACTAACTCCTCTAGACAAAAACCATCAGCCCCGTGGTTTACCTCTGAGCTCCGTGCAGAGAAAAGTCGCTGCAAGAAACTGGAGCGCAGCTGAAGATCATCCTATGACCCCTCAGCTAAATCAGTTTATAAAGCTGCCATAAAAAATTTTCACAAACTCAAACGTTCTACGATGAGAGAGTATTTTGTTAACAAAATTCACACTGCTGGTAATTTACCTAAAACTCTTTTTAAAATTGTTAAAGACTTCACAAAGCCATCTGTCACCTCTGGCATAGTCCCTCCTACCCGGAATCTATGCAATGGGCTATCCGATTTCTTTCATGACAAAATTCTGGATATATACTCTACGTTTTCCCCGCCTCCTCACTCCCTAATCCCTGATAGCGAGACGGTTAACAGTGATGCTCTGACCACTTTCCACCCTATCTCCACCGAAACCTCACTTCAGAAACTATTCGCTTGCAAATCAGGCTCACCTAAGGATCCTTGCCCGGCTCAGTTCTTTAGCATCTTAGCCCCTCTCATCAATTCCCCTTTGAACCAGATCTGGAACTCCTCCCTCTGTTCCGGTACCTTCCCCACAACCTGGAAACAGGCCCTTCTAGTGCCCATGCTGAAAAAATCAGATGCCGACCCTGCGGTCTATAAAAAAAATCGACCTATTTCTCTTCTACCAGCGCCAGCCAAAATCTTGGAAAAATTAGTTCAGGAACAGCTCTCAAGTTATCTGGAATCTCGACATCTTTTTCATGACTCCCAGTACTGAGACCGCCCTCCTATAAGTTTCGGAGACCATCCGGGAATGCGTGGATTCAGGCAAAGCAGCCATGTTGGTGCTTCTTGACCTGTCCGCGGCATTCGACACGGTCTCTTATTCCATCCTTCTAGAGAGACTCTACAACTTAGGGATCCAAGGCATTCCCCTATCTTGGATTCGGTCCTACCTTTGCTGCCGGACTCAACAAGTTTCTCTCTGCCCTTTTGTCTCTGATGAGAAACCCTTGAGCTGTGGGGTCCCACAGGGCTCTGCTCTGAGCCCTCTCTTCTTTAACGCCTACCTCTCCCCCCTTGCGGCTTTGGTTGAATCTTGCAGGGTGAGAGTGATCTCCTATGCCGATGAAACCCAATTGGTGCTCTCCTTCGAAGATCACTCCGAAGCGGCATTCGCCAATTTCAGACACTGCCTGTCCAACATCTCTTCATGGATGTCACTGAATACTCTCAAGCTCCTCTCGGACAAACCGAGGTTCTTTTCTTTAATCAAAAAGCACCCCTCCCCCGACGCTCTGGTGGCCAACTGAGTTGAATCCTCCTCCTGAGCCTGTGGACTCGGCTAGGAACCTTGGTTTCCGGTTTGACAATGACCTGTCCTGCAAATCCCAAATTAGTCAGGTATCATCCTCCTGCTTTGGTAAGCTTCATATGCTCCGTAAATTCATCCACTTCCTCCCCCTGGAGTCACGCCGGACCATCATCCATGTCTTAATTACCTCTCATCTTGACTATGCAAATATTCTCTATCTCGGGGCACCAGCCCATCTGATCAGGCGCCTGCAGATCATTCAAAACGCGGCGGCCAGATTGATATGTAAAATTCCATATCGTCATTCAATCACCCCCCATCTGAGGAAGCTCTATTGGCTTCCGGTGATCAAACGTTTCAGTTCAAGGCCCTCGTCTTGGCTTTTAGGGCCTTCCAAGGATGTGGCCCCGCCTACCTTAGAGCTCGACTCAAGCACTCCCTACATAGCCGTACCCTCAGATCTAACCACCTTCGCCTCCTGGTGATCCCCCGCTTTCGCCGATCTAGAATGGGTGGCAGAGCCTTTGCAGTGATCACCGCCAAAGCTTGGAACGGCCTGCCACTCTCTCTTTGCACTGCTGAGTCTGAAGCTATCTTCCGACGTGCTCTAAAGACCTGGCTGTTTACTTCCCTCTAGTCCCCTGCTGGTACCTTCCTCGGCCGTCTGACATAGCGCCGGGACACCCCCGTTGGGGGTAGCTGTGCGCTTTATAAACTCCTAAAATAAAAATAATACACTGCACAATGAGCTCGTCATGGATCATCTCAACTGTCATTGCACCAAATTGACAATTCACGGCTAATTCCCTTAATCTTTAAACAAAGTTGTCTACCAACTTCCCTTGATGTTGAGGTTGAGTATAGAACTTATGATGTCTCATAACTACATTCCTCCCTTTAGCAAACCTCAACTACAATTTTTTCCAAGTTTCACCATACACATCCATATCTGGTTGACCCTCAAGAACCAATAAGGCAGGTAAGTATCTAAAAATATGTTGAACTTCTTTCCCAAAGCATTCAACAATATTGCTCCCTTACGATTCGGCCAAAAATCCTGTCCATCTAATGCTTCCAAGTAATTGTCAAACACTTCTAACCACTCCTCCTATTCAACAGGCGGCTCACCTGCCTGAGCTAAAAACAGAGGTGGTGGTGTTATAGATGACACATCCATTCTGCAATAGACCTTAATAGAAAAAGCAGAGAACTTGACTAAACAATATTACCACTATAGCACTGAAAAGAGTAGTATCACTAGAAAAAATGATAGGATTAATATTGTACAAAAAATATGAAAGTAAGAAAAAAAAACAATACTTGACAAACAAAAATAAAATAAGAATGAATGGAACGCCAGAAAAGTTTCACTGTAAGAGCTATGACCCGAAAACTTATTTTTCTTTCCTTGTCTTGACTCCTCTCGATCTTTCCTTTAACCAGTGTGTAACAAAAAAACCAACAAAACAAAAAAACTGTCTCCTTCACCATAGACCGCACTGAACAGCCATGACCCGGAAGATTTCCTTTCCTTTTACTGGACTCCTCCTGAGAGTCTTTCCTTTAACCACCAACGAAGCTCTCTCCTTCACTGCTGATAGCAGGCAGCACAGCACTCCAATGAAAGTCTGGGTCATGACACCATTAATCACCATGAAGCAGGCAAGGCGCTGGCACACTCAGTTGAAAATGCAGCATGCACGTGCAAGCGAGACAAGGCTGCACTGGTCGGCTCAGGACACACGTGAGGTGTTACTTTCCGAAGGGGCGCGCTGTAGTTGCCCTGCCATCTATTGATGCCTTGCCATCCTTAATACAAACTCGCACACCCGTACAGTTACTGCCACGCTGCTACACTGAAGGTAAAAAGATCTGGGACGCACTGTCTCACCGCATCTCAGCGCCTGCCAGAACTCGTGCTTGTCAATTTTCCAAAAGGAGCTCTGCTGCACCGTCTTCAATAAAAGCACTCCACTTCAGCACCCCACCGTGCCTGTACCTCACGCAGTGCTTACCCATAACATGATTATTGTGCGACATGGGTGTCTTGCTCCAGTGCTCCTCCGACTGACAGCTACACTGCTCCGTTGTGTGTTGCACACTTTCTCCAGTTTCCAACACCTAGGAGTTCACAACACGACCTCCTCACAATTAGCTGGCAAACAACTCGTCGCCAAAATTATGTTGTGAAGAACCACCAAAACGCTGGAATAGAGTTTAAATAGGTCTTTATTCACCAGAACAATCATGTGTGACGCCCCGCTCTGCCAGCTCGAAGTAACTGACACAGAAAGAACCTCCATGCTCCCATGGCAACTTACAGCTTTGCCACCTTCCAAAACAGAACACATGTAAATGCATCACAACATACACCAAGTTACGTTACACAGTGTACGATGCCGCATTACAGGACAAGTTTGGAGATCAATTCCTGAAATGTGTGGCAAGCAGAATCAATGCCAGGAGGGGAATAAGTGAGCGGATGGTGGGTTGGCATGAATGGCACAAAACTACAGTAGTCCATTGCAGAAGCGGAATAGAAGGACTAGAAGAGAGATCCAGGTGATGGAGCAAGAACTCACAATGAGACTTGCTCGTAAGCAATCTTCTCGCAGTATTAATTATTAATCTTTGTAATGTCTGTACTAACAAATGCACACATGAATATAATACGAGAGAAGCTTGCCTATGTGTTTAAACTAATAAATAACGCTTGTCTAAATCCAAAATGGCCGCTAATGCGCGGGAACATCATTGCGCATGTGTCAGCCATATCACGTGGCATGACGTCTTTTCTTTGCTTGGAGGGAAACCTTTGCTTCTGCGCAGTGTGTATTAAAATGGCTGCTTAATGTTTTCACGTGCTACAGCTTGCTCATATGCTGCAATTAAAACTGTGGTATCCTAATGCTATTAATGCGGGATAGATTTTTTAATTAAATGGGAATAGAGTAGATAGAGTGGGTATGCAGTGAAACCATTTATTTTGTGATTTTAATATTTTCTTCTTTGACTTTTATTAGTTCATAAATGGGCCTGGGTTTGGTTGAACTGCAGCTTGAGAGACATTGGTTCTGCACATGCGCCCTGCAAGGCTGACCAGAGAAAGCGTTGAAGTCAACTTGGAAACCCTCCAAGGTCGCGAAGCCTGGTTCACAAGTTCACCTGAAATGTACCTGAAGTCGATACAAATGTATACGAAATGTATTGCTGAATCAATGGGAAACGGGTGGGAAATAAAGCAAATGTATTAATTGTGATGGGCGGTACTTTAAAACAATGGGCTTAAAGAAATTGAACTAAATTGACATGGTGTGAGGATCAACCCCCTGTCCCCGTCCAATCAGAAGTAGTGGGCCCATAATTTGGAAACATTAATGGGAGGTACCTGGGTGTAGAAGGGTATAATAGATATAGAGTTAGTTAATTAGTTAGCATTTTTGGCATTGACATTAGCATTAAGGCTGTCAGCTGGGAGAACCACAGAACGAGCTGATCGATTGCAGACTGAACCGCTGTCCAGAGAGGTCCTGAGGTGGGGCGGCGGAGTCCATTAGAAGGAAGACACAGGAGAAATCGAGGAGAAGCGAAGTACCAGAGAGGGGAACGACGCAGGCGTCGTGGATAGAGAGGTCACCTGTCCTGTCCTGAAATTGGTCCGAAGCTCTTTGCTCTTCATCCTTCCTGGGACCTATCTTTCCAACTCCTTGGCCAAGGGGTTTGGTTTCTCGCACCTTTAGGTAAATATAAATGCACCTTTAGCTGTGCTGCTGTCTCTATCTTCTCCTTTCTGAGGGACCGTCATTGATCGACAATAGATTACTATGCTTCATCCTTGATATACGATTAAGTATCATGTGGCTCTGTATTTTACTCTGCTAAAACTTTAGATAAACATTTTTAAATCTTCTTGACTCAGTGATTATTGCAGGATTATGAATTGTATTGAATGTCACTCATTTTAAACTTCCCAATTAGCAAAGGGTCCATTGGTAAGTCATTACTCTTCAATCAGAAAAGTAATTGGTAGCAGGGAAAT
The DNA here is from genome assembly GCA_963921515.1 of Calotriton arnoldi. Classification (NCBI taxonomy): domain Eukaryota; kingdom Metazoa; phylum Chordata; class Amphibia; order Caudata; family Salamandridae; genus Calotriton; species Calotriton arnoldi. The sequence goes on from CAWUFW010017884.1 coordinate 164,026, forward strand.
TTGATAAAGAGTACAACTGACCCACCAGCGGAAATTGCTAGCGTAGTATGAATGAATGGGCCCAGGTGAGTATTCGGTGTATGAATGCTTGTTGCTAGTAACCCGCTGGATCACAGGAAGGCTGAAGAAGTGGGTAAAAAAGGATAGAACAATGACTTTTAAAATAACCTCATTGTTTCATATGTAAGAGAAGCTTAAAATTCTAGATTTTAAAAGCTATAAGATAATTTTCCTTAAAAAATAACAAGTAGATAATTTGGCTGCATGAGAAACAGGATATGTAAGTTTTAGTACAATAATCCCTTTTCTTTGGGATTGGGTGGGCTTTCATGTGCTTCCAGGTATTGTTCAACCAGTGGCCCTTTTCATGTTTTTGGCACAGCGCACCTACAAACAGATGCGTCGTGCTCAAACAGGGAAACTGCACCCTATTATGTGGAATGCGCTGCCCTCAGGGCAGATGTGAACAACGCATTCAAGTAAAATAGGAAGTGGCTGCTTCAAAGCCGCTCTGTGTTTCACTGTGCAGGCGCAACCTGCCTGTACTTTCAAGAGGGGAGAGAGATACCCTTGCAGGCGGGTGCAGTGACTGACTGCACCCGCCTGCAAGGGGATATCTGAGCGGTCTATAGGACTCCCTCGACCCCCTCCAGAGGGCTTCTATCAGGGGGCGCACTGACAGTGTGCCACCTTTTTGTGGCACACTGTCAGTGCGCCTCCTGACAGCTTATTGCACCCGCAACCAAAATAAAGCACAGGCGCTGAGTTAAATTGATTCCCTCACTTGTGTGGGGCCACGACCCATGCAAATGAGGAAATGCCTTCCTGAGATTGTGTTGGCCCTACATTTGCGCCAGTGCTATCTGTATTACAGAAGGGGCCACAAAAGCGTCTGCTTCCCCTTCTGTAATACCAAAGTGCCCCTGGGGCCCACATGCCTGTTGCGCCCTAGGGGCACTTTCTATAATGCGGCCCCTGGTGTGTCTTACTGCAATGCAGTGCATTCTTCTGACGTCATTTTGTGAGATCCAGTGTTCCCCTTTGCCTAACCGGCAGAGCTGCCTACTTTGGAACTGGGAAAGCAGGTTTGTGCCCATTCTCAGCCCAACATCCTGTGATTCTGGGTAAAGCACTTAATCTCTATTTGAATAAAATGTGCATGAAAATGTGTAATGCAATCAGAGGTTTATGTAAAGCGCTTTGGTGTCCTTAGACCATGTTCAAGTTATATAAAACTGCAAAAACATTTTAAAAATTCGATGCACATTTTAAGAAATTGGGTTGTTGGTTGAAGGGGGTAGTGAGCCCCTCTTAAGCAACAGCCACAATCCTTATCAGGGTGAACCACAAAAAGTCACTAAATGAACTTGTGCTTACCCCTCTGGTAGCTTGGCAAAAAAGCATTCAGGCTTACCTTAGAGGCAATGTGTAAAGTATCTATGCAACTCACAAACAGTAATAAAGTTCAAACACAACACACAACATAACCCACACTAATTTAGAAAAATAGCGTAATAAATTATTTCATACCGAAACAACAAAGATTCAATCAGTAGAACCAGAAATAAGCAATTTCATAGATTTAAGGCAGGTATAGTTCCTAAAAGCACAAAGCGCCACTCATGGTTATCTGGTCCTGGTAGTTCGGGTGAAAATCACAAGTTCAGGCCAACTGCGATGAAGTGCAGGCTAGATACAGGGACCAAGTTAGTCCTGCTGAAAAAGTTACCTTCTAAGGCCAGCGCAAAGAATTCTGTTCACATTGATAGAGACCGTGAGGAGCAGGATGGTTGTCACTGTAGTGCAGGGACATCCAAAGTGTTTGGAACGGTCTTGCCGGAGCTTCGTGTTGGCGGTTACCATGGGCTGTCGATGCTGTAGCACAAAGTGCAGATCAAGCATTGCTGGTCATCAGTAACGGTTGCTGTAGCACAAAGAGTCACCTGAGCTTCGTGTTGGCGCAAAGAGCTGAAAACTTCAGGATTTCTCGCTTTCTTCAAGGATGAGCTCAACTGTTGCTACACCAATGGTCCAGGATCTGGGAGGTACCTCTTGCAGATCCGGAACTTACTCCATCAGAGCTTACTCAGGTCTAGTGCAGCAGGTCAGCAGGTCAGCTGGGCAGTTGCAGGGAGACCTGTGGAGCTTTTTGTGTCCCTTTAGCTCAGAACAGGAGTTCAGTCAGCTGATCTGCGGAGTCATTTCAGCCTGGAATGAAAGGTGCAGGGCCAATCTTCTTTCTCAGCGAGCTAGGCAGGGCTCAGGCAACAGGGAAGTCCTATGGCAGCAGGGCAGTCCTTCCATTGTAGTATCCACAGATCCAAGAGTGCACTGAAGAGTGGGTTTGAGGGTTCCATTTTTATACCTTGTGCCTCCTTTGAAGCTTCTGGAGGTTTTCCCCTACAGACGTGTCTGAACTTTCCTGCCTTCCTGCCCTTGCCCCAATCTGTCTGCCGGCACAACAGGCTAGTGTGAAGTTCTTTGTGAGTTGAGCAGTGGTTTTTTAAGTGCAAGCCCCATCCTCCCAACCTGCCTTGGATGGTCCATCCACTAGTCTCTCTAATGTGTGGCTGTCTGGGAGGAATACGCAAAGCTACACCTAGTCATGTGACCCAGGAAACAGGCTGCAGGCACCAAGTAGTTAGGACAAGAAAATGCCAACTTTCTAAAAGTATTAGAAAAGTCAAAATATCTAGCTGACCATTTGTTGGCTTCAGCTTCATCAGCACAAAATGCAGTCGTGATTTGATGGTTCACACTATTGATACTGCCCAGAGGATCTGTAAGCAACAAGTGGATGAAGTGGAAAAACTTATCCAGGCAATAAAAGACAATCATACAGTTGTGGAGGCAAAGGCCTTGCTAGAAAAGATTGATAAAGAACTGATGACATTCAAAGACAATACCATCAATTACAAAACTTCACAATTTGAAAGAGACAGAAAGTCCTTCAACATTGAAGTGGTATATCCATACCTTAAGGAGGTTTCTACACACGAGCAGAATCTCGAAGAGCCCTATTTGATTATAGAGGCAGATCAAAAAATAGGTTTCTTTCCTTTTCTGTAACCTCCTCCTCCGATTCAATGGGTGACTCAGACCCTGGTGAGGGGGCATCGAACCGTAATCAGCAAAGGCAGAACACTTTTTTAGAGAAAGCCCAACAACAACAAAAAGTGCGCTTCAAAACCCAGCCATGGGAAATGAGGACCAGACGACAGTTCTACAAATCGTAGCCTCTTCCTCAATTGTCAACCTTTCCAATAAAAACTTGACGCCTGATGAAACATCTGTTCTAGAACTAGGCCTAAAGTTTGTGCCGAAATGCAAACCAGACGTCACCTGTCTAAAGATTGAAGCAGTAGAATTTTTTAGAAAAATAAGGCTACGTGCCTTTTTCCACAATAAGGAGAATACGACCCCGAAGGAAACAACAGGCCTAGCCAATAAGTCTACATTCGTCCCTTACGCACATACTGTTCCAAAACAAATTTTGGCATATGAACAAGTAGTGCTCTCAGCAATACAACAGATTGAGAACAAACAGTTTTTTCGACCGAATAATTTAACATCACAACAATGAAAGGCTTTGAAGGACCTCAGACAAGACACCTCAATTGTGGTAAAGCCGGCGGACAAGGGGGGTGCATTAGTCCTTTGGCCAAAGGAGATGTACCTCAAGGAAGGACTCAAACAGGTCCAGAATAGTATTTGGTATAGGAACGTCAAGAATGATCCGACCTTGGAGATACAGGAATCTATTAAGCCCATCCTTAATCAGGGCTTAGAAAAGGGAATACTTGGCCCGAAAGAATATGATTTTTTTAACAAAAAACATCCCAGAACACCGGTGATGTATTTCCTACCAAAGATTCACAAACAACTAATGGACCCACCCGGGAGACCAATTGTCTCCGGGTGCGATTCTTTATTAGAGCCAATTTCGAAATACGTGGACGTCTTTTTAAAACCTTTTCTCCAACATGTTCCATCGTACTTGAGAGACACAATGGACTTTATGAACAAAATAGAAGGCCTCCAGTTTGATGTCCAAAACCAAATGTTGGTGTCATTCGACGTAGTGTCCCTGTACACACAAATTCCCCAAGAAGAGGCACTTGAAGCTCTTGAAACTTATCTCGACACCCGTGAACACCCACAGCGGGTACCAACTGAGTTCATCCTCCAACTAGCTACAGTGGCATTAAAAAAGAACTACTTTAAGTTCGATGAAAAATTCTACATCCAAACCAAAGGGACTGCCATGGGTTGTCCCTTTGCCCCGGAGATGGCAGTCCTCTATATGGCGAGGTTTGAAGAAAAATTTGTTTATGACAACAACCCTTTCAAACAAAACCTTTTAAAGTGGTATCGTTATATTGACGACATCTGGTGCCTTTGGAATGGCTCGGAAACAACTTTAATGCAATTCCACGACTGGCTCAACACGAGACACCCAGATATAAAATTCACAGTTACTAAGAGTAAGACCTCTCTCACGTTCCTTGATGTGGAAGTCAGGCCCATTAATAATGAATTAAGGACAACACTACATCACAAATCAACCGATAGGAACACGATCCTACATTACAAAAGCCTACACCCTCGGTCCTTGCGAGACAATCTGCCGTATGGCCAGCTGCTGAGGATTAAACGGAACTGCTCAAGGATTGAAGACTTTGATGCCCATGCGACAACTCTGTGTGAGCAACTACGAGAAAGAGGTTACCCCAAAAAACTCCTTAAAAATGCCAAACGGAGGGCTCGATTTACACCAAGGGAATGTCTCTTATCAAAGAAAGTCAAGGAACCCATGACCAAATTGGTGTGTCTCTCCACCTTTGGACAGTATACGAATCAATTTCGCCAAATCATCCTGAAAAACTGGCACTTGCTCCAAAATTTGGAATGTCTGTTTGAAAGACCACTTTTTGCCAAGAAGAGAGAATTGAGCATTGGCCAAAAACTGGTGAGGGCCGACTGTACCCCAACACCCAAGAAACAGGAACTACGTTCCCATTGGAAGTTGAAACCTATAGAGGGACGCCACAAGTGTGGTAACTGTTTCCTGCGAAACAACAGGTGAAGGATCTGTGTTTGAGCACAATACCATCAAATGGACTCACAAGATATTTTCAAATTGTAAAACAAAAAATGTCGTTTACGGGATCACATGCCCTTGTGGGAAGCTGTATATTGGAAAGACAAACCAAGAGATCCGGTTGAGAATAGTTCAACATCGATCAAGAATCCACACCAAAGTTGCAAATGCTCCTATGGTGAGCCACTTCATACAAGCGAACCATAGTGAAAAGGATATAAAATGGACAGTCCTCTGGGTAGTCAAACACCAAGAGGCGGAGATATTGAAAGAATCTTACTGCAGAAAAAAGCTTACCTAATCCTGAAATTCAACAACGCCATATCAGGCCTGAATGAAATGTCGGACATTTCAAGAACTTAAAAAGGGCCCTTTTTTGAATGATCACCACAGCTTCTGATCTCTTTCAAAATATGACAGAATGCAGAACGTGTCTGTGCCCTCCATAAAAAGATGCTTAACAGCCTCACTAATTAGGGAACAATCATCGGAAGGCCATGGTGATGTAAGAAAATGCTTCTAATAAAAAGCCCTACAGAATATGATGGAAGATAAATCAACTGAATACGTGCACACTTGCTCTAAACTACCAGGTGCTACCACCGTTGGCAAAAGACCTTCACTGTCAAAATGCTTTGCAAAATGCCCACACGCAGAAGAAACCATCATGTGTACATGTGTTTAAAATAAATATGAGCAACTTACGCTGCGCAAAGACTTTTTTGATAAGGTAATAAAACGAGCACAGACGTTTTTGACACTGATCATGCAAGTCCAATAATCATGATGCAACCAATAAATTATCTGGAGTCACGATAAAACCATAAAAATGGTTCCCACAAGCTTTAAAGTTTAAATGAAGTCAGCTAAAGCAGGCACCAGTCGGTTGTAGTCTTCATAACTACATTAACCAGCATGCCTTACAACCCATCTCTAATGCAAACGGAATTGGAACAGGAAGTCCTTGTTCAACAAAACGATCTCTCAGGTAGAAACAGTGTTCCAGAGAGCTGGTGGAATGCAGAAGGAATGACTAAAAAAGTTTGCAAAAACGTGAGTGCTGACACCAAGTTGCTTTGAAATATTTGACTCTAGCAGCAAAAAGGAGACGCTTAACAAGATAATGACTTTGCTAGTGTTCTCTCTAGGTCAAAGCCATGATTAGGAACAAGAGTGATTAATATCCTTGTATTTCTGCCATGGCGAGCACTAACTGCCAGTAGTATCTTCACCAGCAAGTAAGTGTTAGAACGAAGGATTTCACACTTGCGCGCCAGTCTTTCAATTAAAAGCCCTGAGCCTCCCTTCCACCACTGATAGCAATTTTGTGTTTGCAGGCTTTTAAACAAATCGGCACCACAAGCCACGTTAAATATAGCGCTAAGCTGAAGAATAGGTGACTGTTGAAGCAAAAGAAAATTTCCTCCAAGTAAGTGGAATCTGTGATTAGTCCACAAACAACTAATTAATAACGAATATAAATATGGGCAATGAGTAACTAAATGACCTTGTCCTTTTAGGATAACAAACAGTCTCCCATTTCCTTGAATGGATGCCCAAGACCAATTTGAGGTAGATATAATCTTGAAATATCTACGAGTGTTATAGAGGTGATAGAGAATGAGGAATGTGTACTAAAACAATACACATGTGTTTATTGGTTTTACAGAATCCAGTCACAGCCCTGAAGAGAGCCCCAGAAAATAGAGTGGGACTTGAAACGCGTTGGCACTTCTAACCAACAGGGGAAGAATTTAAATCAGAATGTGTAGCAATTTAGGGAAATATATGTATTGAATACTGTACACCTTTGTTACCTGAAATGTTGTGTACCCCCGTTGTGTGGTAACCCCAGTGCTTCTTGATAATTTGATTCATGGGTTACTTGTTTTTCTGTTTTAGGACTGGAAACCATTTCAAAAATGTTTTTGTTATTTGTTACTTGTCACTATGTCTCAATTTTGTTTTGTTTAATGTAATGTGAACGTTAAGTGTTTCTGACCTCTGTCTTGAGGATTTATAAAATGAAATGATTGAAAATGAATAAGTAAACGTAATAGACCAACTGATTTGTGAATTTGGTCTGAGTCTGTCTAAAAGTTAGCAGCCAACAAATGGTCAGCTAGATGTTTTGACTTTTCTAATATTTACTGGCCCAATCTAGCTGTGTGGTATAGGGCCCACCCCTTGCATTACTAATAAAACTTTCTAAAAGTGGCATTTTCAGAATTTTGACAATTGTTTCTTCTGTATATGTCGCCCTAAGTGGGAAGGGTATGCCCAGACATGGGTCCCGTGCTCACTACAGCACTCGATTCAAGCTAGCCTGGCTAATGAAGGGTAATGTCCTGAAACTGGTCCCAAGATGCTTGTTTCCGGTCCAGGGAGGACCTGGCTTGGCAGTTCGGGCTGGGATGTTCCCATAAGGAAGAGGGTCGAGACTGATTTGCATATGGCTGGGTCCAAACTGGGGTGGTGTGGTGAGCAAAAGAATGATGGATTAAACCCAGATCCTTGTGACTGGTGGTGAATGTATGCATTGTCCAGCATTCCGTCCATCAATTGTTTCTTTTGCAACTTTCTAAAAGTGGCATTTTCAGAATTGTGACTTAAATTCCAACTTTACTCTTAAAGAGAATTTTAAATTATAATTCACTGGACACTAAACATGACATTTCTACCTTCTCCCAAGCAAACGTTATCACTTATTAAATGTAATAAGGTACCCAATGTTATTCTATGAGACAGGAAAGCCTCGCCATAGTAAAAAATGAATTTGTAAGGTTTTCACTACCAGGACATGTAGAACTTAAAAATACATGTCCAACATTTGAAATACAATGTACCCTGCCCTATTGGCCTTCCCTATGGGTGACCTATTTATTAAAAAGAAAGATTTAGGCTTAGAAAAGGGGTTATTTTGCCAAGTCGAATTGGCAGTTTAAAACTGCACACATAGGCTGCAATGGCAGACCTGAGACATGTTTAAAAGGGCTACTTAAGTGGGTGGCCCAATAAATGCTGCAGGCTCACTAGTAACTTTTAATTTGCAAGCCCTGTGTATATGTAGTACCACTTTACTAGGGACTTACAAGTAAATGAAATGTGCCAATCGGGTGTAAGCCTATTGTACCATGTTTAAAGGAGAGATCATAAGCATTTTAGCACTGGTTAGCAGTGGCAAAGTATGCGAAGTCCTAAAACCAACAAAAAGAGGGTTAAAAAAAACAGGAGGGACAAAGGCAAAACGTTTGGGGTGACCCTGCAGAGAGGGTCAGGTCTAACAGTCTTCGTAATATGTTTTCTCTGGCAGATGACCGTGAAGAACTTAATACCAGGGCCTTAAAAATTCAAACTCCAAAATTCTGACCCATATTGTTCTTATAAAGCGTTCATACCACACTTCTGCCTTCTATGGGTATAGAGTAGAAACCTGCTGTTTCATTAGTTTCTTGTTGGCACAATGTAACACAATATGATCTCTAATAAATAATTCAACTGCATTACCACAGATGGTATGAACAGCTTGCACTGTTAACTTTGCCACATATAACACATTGTTGATATGTGGGTCTTGTATAAAACGTATGTCACTCCATCAGAACACAAGGTACCTCTGTAAACTAAAAGCCCCTCTGTCCTATGATTCCAAGTACTCATCTACTGCCATCCCAACTGGAAGTCTACAAAGTGGCAGATGCTCGATTACATTTTGACTTTACATCACAATAAAATTATGTAACAATGCTTCTATTCTTTCTGCATCAAATGTCTTTCTACCAATGGTAGCAAACACAAGGAGATGATGGACGGAGAGCTGAAACTTTTCAGACACTCACCCCCAGTCACAGATCTGGGTTGAATCCATCATCGTTCTTTAGCTCACTTCGCCACCACAGTTCAGACCCAGCCATATGTAAATCAGTCTTGACCCTGTGCCTCATGGGAACAGTCCAGCCCAAACTGCCAAGCCAGGTCTTCCCTGTACCAGAAACAAGCATCCTGGGACCGCTTTCGGGGTAACACCCCTCATCATCCAGGCTAGCTTGAATCCAGTGGCAAAGTGAGCAAGGGACCCACGTCTGAGCATACCCTGCCAACTTAGGGTGAACAACGCAAACACAAGAAGATGATGGACGGAGAGCTTAAACGTTTCAGACACTCACCCCCAGTCCAATGGTAAGCAGGTAGTAATTGAACATTTTTAAAACAGGCTTGACAGTTAATGGTTGTTTAGCCAAGCACTTTTTTTTTTACAGGTCTACATAGTCTGAATTGAACATAAATACACAAATTACCCAAACTATTGACAGCAGGGTGATTGTAACAAATAAGGGGCTTATTACAATGTCGTTCGGAGTTTCCTCCAGCTGACACCGTGGCGGAAACGGGACCGACCGACCTCCAGTTGGCAGTCCCGACCGCCTAATTATGATGCAACAGCACATGGTGCTGTTGTATTCCCACATTTCCCTATCGGAGCATGCGTTATGCCCGTAAACCGGCCATAGCACAAGCTCTTATAGGGAAATGGGAGGTTGTGTTAATCCCTGCACCCCGTGGCAGGCACCTCAAGGTGCCTGCCACAAGGTGCAGGGATCAACAAGGGGGCACAATAGGTGCCCCCTCGGCCCCCAACCGGTGGCCGAGAACAGAAGGGGGCCTTGCTAGGGCCCCCCAAACACACTTTCCGACAGGCTTTCCATGTAGGAAAGCCCGGCATGGAAAGCCTGCCGGAAACCGTGCCGTCCATATGGATTACGGGTCGGTTCCGACTGGCCGACGGGCTCCTTGAGCCTGTTGAAAGCCAGCCGGAATGACCGGCCGGTTTCAATTCCAACTGGCTGTATTGTAATCAGCCGGTCGGAATTGAAATCGACGATCTCGGTCATAAACCCTCCGATCTAAGGTTGGAGGCTTTACGACCGAGATTGTATAGGCCCCTAAGTGTCACCTATAGGGAAAATAAAGATGCCAAAAACCTTTGAAAAAATAACACGAAGTGTGATAACTGCACAGAAAAGTATTTTATTAAGTCCTGCAGCACCAGACCTGGGAAGAGTGGAGCAACAGACTGTGAGTAATGTGTGTCACTCTAAAAGCATCACTTTCTAGAGGTACAGCACCATGACAGCATGGCCGTGTACCAGCATTGCTCAGAGGTGGCATGCCACTAACCTCATTGTCTGGTTGAACTGCTCTCTGGCAGAGTGGCTGCTGGAGATCCAGTCCTTCTACTACTTAGAAGCTACAGAAGGAAGGCCATGTGGAGGGATAATCATGTGCTTAAATGCCCATTTGGTGGCATCGCCTTGTCAAAGCCTAGTCCAGAGGCACAACAGCTCTTTAGGCATATAGCCAATCTTCTGAGTGGGAAGATGCTCAGTGTCTTCAGGGGCCTGCACACCCACCTGGTGACTTCAATCACCATGTGTTGCCTTCATATATGGCAAGACATGCTTTATATCGAGACCTTCATGATGCGAAAGACTCTCTTGACGCAAGCCCTCTGGGAAGTTGCGGTACCTTTCGAACCTGAGGTCCTCCGCCTGGAGTCTGCGATGAAGGTCATTCGCATCTCTGAACATCAAGGGTTGAGCAAAATGTTGTGAAGCCTCTAAGGGCAATCTTACTGTCTCAGAGAGGGCAAAAGTAACTCCACAGAATGGTTGGTCCTCCTACAGCATAACAGTCACACAAGCAGGAAACAATAATTTCACACATAAAAAAATGCAAAAAAGCAAAATAAATAATGGGGAAAACGCTTTTTTGAAATGGTTAACTTGCCATATTTCTGTCAGAAAACTGTCTTTCAACTGGTAGAGAAAGGATGAGGTAAGGAACCAGCAGAGACCAACACCTACCTCTCTTTGATAAAAAAAAACGTCTTGGTACAACATAAAAAGGTATAAAACGTTGTGGGAAGCAGCAAAACATTTGCTTTCAAATGTAATTTCTTTGAGAGAGAGAAAAAAATACACGACTGCCAAAACATTGTATTCAGTAATCCTGTTAACAGTGAGCTGAAAAATAACCTGCCAGCATGTATTCTGGAACCCTGGATGTCCTTTAGCATCTTAGAGGTGGCGGTGTACTTTTTTTTTTTAATCTATGTGGCAATGTGTGCTGATGAAAAGTTTCATTTAATTGTTTCTCTTTTAACGAGGAGACTAGAACGTCTTTGAGCAGCAATACTTCTCTGTGCGTTCTTAAACGCACTTTGATATTCTACTGGGTTTTCCGATACTAGTGTTTAATTTTATTGATAGATTAAAAAACGTAGGGGCATATTAGCAAGACCGGCGATAAAATTATCGCCGGTTTAGCGGCAGGAAACTGCCGCTAAAACGGCGATAATGGGCTTGCTAATATGCGTTATAGAATTCCAATAGAAGCCCAAGGCGGCCGTGAAGATGGTCATGGTGCGAGTGTTGTGCAGTAAGGGTGAAGCCTGTACGGTACCATTATGGTGACCCCATATGCCAGGAGGGGCCGCAGTGGAAGATACTACCCTTTGAAGAGGGCCGAAACCTGTGCAGGACTGTAGCGGTGACACCATAAGCCAGGAGGGGCAGATTGCCATACAGTAAATGCTGGCACCTTGGATGGCAGTGATGGGGCAACCCCGTATTGCCACAATGGGCTGCTGGAAACAATTGTTCTTGGCATATCAGGTCGAAGCCTGAGAATTGTGAACCATGGTGACCCTTGGATTCTGAGAAGAAACTAGGGGTGCAACTGACCCCACCCTGTAGACTGACTGAGGACACCATGGACGCATTGCCTCATCACTGGGATTGAGATCAAGAGCATCAGAATCACCTACTATCCCCCTTCGTGGGAACATGGAAGCTTACCTTGCAGGAGGAGCACGGTAACACCTCTGATTGCTGCCGGAGTAGACCGCATAGGCTCAAAGGATAGCCTGCACAGCTGAGTGCTGCTGCGCCTCCCACGTGCAGCCGACTTGCTGACCAGTACCAGAGCTGTGAGAGTGCCCATGGACGGAGCACCCTCCAAGATGCTGCAAGCTTCCTCGCTGCTAGAGCAGGTGACTGAGCACCAGCCTACAGGGCCGCAGGGGACTCACTGCTAAGAGCTCTGCAGTGCCAAGAAACCTTTGACTATTTGCTAAGAGTCAGAGTGAACTCTTGAGTTAAGGCCTGCTAGTGAGCATTACCTGGATGCGGCCACCAGTGATTTGGGAATAACACTGATCACATTGTAAGGAACGGGTGGGACAGGGATTTGCCATTGAAACACTACAGCTCTGACCTCAAGGGGGAATGTGTTGTCTATAATTGTTGTAACCTTCCTTTGCCCGAGTAGAGTTAGAAATAAAATACTTCTTTTTATTATAAAAATAAGTGTCTGACTGGACATTGAATTATTGCTACTGTGGTGCACTCTTTGAGTAATTAGTCCAGGACTCTGAAGATTGCGTTTTTAGAGGGATGTCTGGAGAATAGACTGCGGAGTGCAGTAGAAAAACCAATGTCCAGACCTATATGAGGATTTGTCCGGCTGTACGTCCTGCGCCATACTTAGTATGGGTGGAAAATATGCATCACAAATTCGTGCTGACGAGACTCAGGTTATGTACGGTGCACTTTCTTGCTGCTTTTCAGTCACAAGGCACATACTTTTTACAACTTCGTTTATGCCCATGTGACGACCAATCATCACAAACTACCTTACATTTTATGTTATTCTGTAAATTTTATTAGTTGCTGAGGAAATGCTATTTGTTGCCCATCCTCGGGGCGGCCAATATTTATTATTGTAGAGCCGCCTTTATCTACCTGCAAACCTTACCCATGATCAAGATCTGCTTCTCTGCTGCCACATATATTGAACACGCCATGAAGCAGAGGGCTACTGTTTTTATGTGATGTTTTAGGAATTCTAGGTGGGTACTTAAATGGATTTTTTTTTTTTACTGACTGCTGTGCCTTTTATCGTTGCACTGAATGTCCTTAATATATGTGATCTCTTGCTTAGATAATCCCGGGGGACATAGCGGACCCCTAATGAGCTCCCTCTTAAGGACTTCTTTCGAGGTTTTTGTTTCTTTGGTTTTATCTGAGCTAGGTGGTAATTCACTTGACTACTGATGTTGTACAACTGTTTACTTACTGTTATGAATTGAGATTTGTATTTATACTGTTTTGCACTGTGTACTTTCATGGTTCAGCTGAGCCAAAATAAAGTTGATTGAATTGAGTAATTGGCCATGTTCACTAATTTGTATCCACAAGCCTTAGACTGCTCATTCACGTCTACCACTGAGAGTCAAGTGCAGAAGGGGTGCTTGGCCCAGTTGCTCAGAATCCATAGTAAGCCAGGCCCCTGGACGTTAGGAATAAAAGGCCTCAACTCCCACGGTTGGGCCCAATAGCCCTTGCATGCACCCTGGCCCTCTGAAAGAGGTTCTGACAAGTTGTCAGTTATTCATTCCTAGTGTAGCACAATGAACAAAAGGAAAGGGAATAATCTCAAGGTGATTCTTTCTGGTACTCTTAATGTTTGCAGTCCCACTACCGAACTGATTGAGAAAGACCTGGACAGAAAAGCATTTTTCTGAAAAACAATGCTGACCTGGACCGGAAAGCGTTTTTTGGAAAAACAATGCTGTCATCTTTGAATCACCCTGCGAGTTACTTTTCCTCAATTCTGTTGCCTCGTTTTCCTACCTCCCAACAGGTTGGGAACTGGATTTCACATCTTTAAATGCGCCACGGGCAAAATGAATACATAGAACCGGGCTTCAAATAATAAATATGATGTTGAGAACTTCATGGATGTAATACAAAAACTCAAAACCGCGGCTGACCACTGGTTCAGCACATCAATCCCTATTGCACAAATGTAAGAGTCCTGTGCATGTCACTTCCAAAACCTGCTGCAGTTGGGCTCCACTGGAATCCAGACAAGAAGATTTTTAACTCATGGAAGGTGCACAATAAAATTCCGAATTAATTCAAGAAGAAGCCCCACAATAAGGGTTCAAATATATCAAATCCAGCCACGATAATCTGGATAATCTCCTTCATGTAGATGGCAGGTACGCCCGGCAATAGGGTAGTCAACTACACTACACTACTTGGAATTTTATTGTAAATAAACCTCGGATTACTAAATCTAGCACTTATAGCCCTGATGAAGTTCCTTTGAAAGGAACGAAACGCATTGGCTGCTGTCTTATCGGTTGTTTTACCAAGAAGAATAAAAGAAATTTAAAGGACTTCCTTAAAAGTTTGTGACTTCTTTCCTGGTGCACCTTCCATGAGTTAAAAAACTTCATGGATGTAAGCCATATACCTAATGGCTGCACGCTCATGAGTGTCACCCTGATCCATATGATTCTGAAATACACCAGGGTATTCACCATGCAATAGTGTCTCAAAGTTTTGTTCTGGGAAAACAGACCATATGCTGCTTACTAATGCTCTGAGAATGTCAGGACTCGCAAAGAGCCCTGTCTTGTTTCTCGCGGAACGGCGCTGGTGCAGCTCAATGAGACTACATGTCCCATGAGCACTAGCGGCAGCACGTCGCGCACGCAGAGCCACGGAAGGCATATGTGGCACTTCCGCCCCTGCGGCGTTGCGGAGTGTTGGAGCGAGAGGAGGTTTGTCTGGCGTTTGTGACTTTCTGTTGGGGTTGGAGTCCCAGCGTGGAACTCAGCTGTTGGCGCCCCGGTGCGGGAACGCATTCCAGGAGTTCCGGGGAAGAACTCAATTGTCAGAGCCCCGGTGTGGGACTCGGTCGTGGAGCCCTGGTACAGGGACAAGTTCAGGTCCGGTAAGGGTGCAGCAGCACCACCACTGTTACCAGTTCTATTAGTATTGCTAGCGAAAGTACATACAATCATACAGCGGGATTACTCTCGAGAAAGACATCCCTTACGTACTTATGTTGGATGAGCATCTTATTTGATTGTGCCTGTTGAACCCATTGCGCTAGGTGTTCCTCCTCGTTGGTGAGACACACGTCTGTAGTCTCTTGCGAGTGGTAGGGATACCGATGCAGGGGTTTAAGTGGGTGCGGTACATTTTTCCTACAAACCGCCTACTGGATACACAAATTGCCGATAGGCGTTGGTGAAGTGCGTTTTTCCTCACGTTGGAGAGTCAAAGGCTTCCTTTGATTCATGCGGAGGAGAAGTTCTCCATTGGCCAAACACATTTCTATTGTTTCTAAGGTATGTTACATGGCGCCATGTCAGAAAGTATTCCGACTGGGTGAGAGTGTACTGAATGTACGATATTGACTAAACAATGATCTGAAGCTACTCTAAATATCATACCCTTAAGGAATTTACGTCTACTCAAGGAATTGAGTCACACTAACTTTGATTTTGTATTGTGTATTCTACTAGGAGGGGATTGTGGTTGAGCCAGGTTCGGTCTCTTACATCCTCTGTGAAGCAAGACCCGATGGGAACCTGGGTATGTGCACCTTCACTTTCTGCTGGAGGGGAGGGAGATGAAGTTGTAATACCAATAGAGAGGAACACACAGGCATCATGTATAACAGTGTACTATCTTCTTTTCTGTAGTGCCTCATTTTGTACCTCGTTTCAACTGGGTCGTACACTTACCAGCCTCCTGTTCTTGGGAGGTATACGTTGAGCTGGATCAACTAAACGAAACACTTCATTATTTTCCTTTACAGGTAGTTCCTTCTTTGTGTTCCTATGTCATTATACAGGAGGGAGGAGGTGAGCCTATTAGTGGATGTTAATTGTGTGTTTTGATTTCGTGTCATTTCAGATCTCCTTCCCTGCTGTCCCCTCCCTTTCCTTCCCTCGCTTGATCGCTTCACTGATCTGCGCTATAATAGCATTCAGACTTGGAGCTATCAAGAGGTGGACCATTTAAGAGCATCGTTCCGATCCCGAAGAGTTGAGGAGCCTGACAGAGAAGCTGATGGGTTTTGTCCTTTACTGGCAAACCTCAAGTGTTATAGAAAAAATCTTGATGTGATTTGTAATGTAATGAAGTGAAAAATGGACGCACAATATTGTGATTTAAGATGAACTCTATTAGGTGCTTCTTAACAAAGAAAGAGCATGTATGAGTGTATAATGGACCCAACGTATCCTGGAACATCTTTTGTGAGCAATCATACTCAATAAGCCAGACAGCACTACTATTTATAGAGCTGTGCTATAGGGATCAGTCCTCAAGTGGATCATTTTGAATAATCTACACATCACCGGCAACCTGCATCTTTGGAAGGCCAGCACATCAGCAACCACATTAACACAGCCTACCCCCAAATTTACCCCAAAATAGATGAAGGATCTGGGATCCTTACAGAGTGGCAAAAGGCTTGAATGAAATTCAGTTGTGGATTGAGCTCAATTTACGTTGCCCTAATAGTCTGAAGACCGAGCTCTTGCAGTTGGTGTGACTTTAATTAAATTTCATTTGGGTCAGAAGCAGCTTATTTAGGCTTGATTCATGCTTCTTCGCTGATGAGGATGTTTCCTTGTTGACTGCTGCATGTCCAAGAACAGCTTAAAAACTTGGTAAGAGCAATTTCGGGGAAGTATTATGGTGACAATTCTCAATGACTTAGCACAGAAGACAGCAGTCTTACATTTTTCTAATGCCTCATCTGTTGAAATTAAGGTTTTACAATCCTAGGAAAAATCCTTGATATCAAAGGACAAATCTATAACGTTATCCTGGATAGCATTACAAGGCAACAGGTATGCAACCTCATGCAAACAAAGCCATTCATAGGTCCAGGAGTTATTTCTGTTTGTACTTTAATGATCTGCACTTCTTACAACTCCACTTCCTTTCTGTCTGACAGCCAGAAGAGGTATTCCTCTGCAGTATCCAATGGGAAAATCTGCAAACCTTTTTACCCTCAAAAATATTTTGAAGCAACTTTTCCACCCTAACTAATATTTTTAATATGTAGTAAATGTAGTTAATATTGTTTTATTAATTTAAATTATTTTTACTGTTTCAATAAAAGTTTAAATGTGTACTTATTATTAACATTTGAAATACAATATTAAAACCATTATTTAATAATTATATATAATTTTCTAACATTAAAATAAATATAAGCCTATATATTTTAAATGTTGAAATAATGTTATCATTTAAATATTAGTAATCATTGCTATTTTATTTCTCTGCCTCCATTGTTTTCTAAGGAAGAATGTTGTGGTAACTGAAAGCGGCTATGTGAGGTCCTTAACTTATTCCAAGGCTGGGCTGCAATCTATTTACACCTGTTTTGACACCTTTCGAGCTATTGTACCTATACAACCGCAGGATGTGAATAGCAATGGTATTACTGTTTTGTGGGTGTGTTTGTCTTAGCATGGCCCTCCCTAAACCACTTCTTAAATTTCCTTGAGCCTCTCCATTTTTAGCCATTCCCCCTTGTCCCTACCACATTTACTACTGAAAAGTACAACTGTGTGTGCGAGAATCTCCACTTAGAAAAGATAGGAGATGTGGTGGTTTCCTCCCATCAGTTGTTGAACAGCATTTTGCACTATGCGAGAGGTACTACTTTAGTACCACAAATTGCGGACAAAAGAAGTGCCACAACAGCATCTGCTGCATTGTTGCCAAATTATCTGTACAATTAAAACTCACTTCTTCCTCCAATGACATTTGGCAAGGAGCAGTGCCTCTTCCTGTTGATGCTTACTACACCTATTTAGCAGTCATCTTGCAGATATTTTCACTTTTACTTACTCCCATTACATTGATGACAGCCTCTTCTTCTTGACTTTGTAATCCACCCCAAACTTGTCTTTTACGCACTCTTTCTGATTGGTCTACTGCAGCATTTGCAGAAGCAGATCACTGCAAGCCCCTTTCACTTGTGAACTCTTTTTCCAATGTGTCATTTTCTCTTTCTTAAGTTCTATAGTAAGACGGCATAATTGATTAAAATATTTTGACTGCTTTTTATTTAACTGGACTACCTTTATTTCATGCATTGTATTGATATTCATTTCAATTTTATAAGTTTGATTTCACTTCTGAAACTACCTTCCGCTTGAAGTTAACCTTTACCATATATTAACCTTGCATTCTATTAGACCTGTCAGCCTTAGGGTAATTTTCTCCCCCAATTTATTTCCTTCCTCATCCATTTTTCTGACCTCGTTTTTGCTGGCCTTAGAACTCTGAGCACTTTACCACTGCTAACCAGTGCTAAAGTGTATGTGCTCTCTCCTCTAAACATGGTAGCAGTGGCATACAACCATATTTAACTTACTTATAAGTCACTTTTGAAGTGTTACTATATGTATCCAAAGCCTGTAAATTAAATGCTACCAGTGGGCCTGCAACACGGATTGTGCCACCCCCTGAAGTAGCCCTTTAAACAAGTCTCAGGCCTGCCATTGCAGAGCCTGTGTGTGCAGTTTAAACTGTAATTTTGACCTGGCAAAATAAACCTTTTGTTAGACCCACACTTTCCTTTTTAATACATCTTGGTCACCCCTAGTGTAGTGTTGTCCTTGGAGAGCCCAGAGGCCTTGGTGCAATGTATTTAAAAAGTAGGACATGTACTTTTAGGTTTTACAGGCCCTGGTAGTGAAAAATTCTCAAATTCGTTTTTCACCACTGCAAGGCCTCTCTCTGTCTCCCATAGCATAACATTAGAGTTGCCTTATTACATTTTATAATGTAATTTCCAAATGGGAATAAATAACTGGTTCATGTTTATATCTCTGGAATCCTATTTTGGAATCCTAATTTATGATTTAGTCTGATTTTAACTTACAGTTGTGAAAATGCCATTTATAGAAAGTATTACAGCAAACAAATGATGGACGGAATGCTGACAATGCAAACATTCTCCCCCAGTCAAAAGATCTGGGTTAAATCCATCGTTCTTTTGCCCACTACGCCACCCCAGTTTGGACCCAGCCATATGCAAATCAGTCCTGACCCTGTGCCCCATGGGAACAGTCCAGACCGAACTGCCAGGCCAGGTCCTCCCTGGACCGGAAACAAGCATCCGGGGACCGGTTTCAGGGTATGTCACCCTTCTTCAGCCAGGCTAGCTTGAATCCAGTGGCACAGTGAGCAAGGGACCCACGTCTGGGTATACCCATCCCACTTAGGACGAAAAGTGTTACAGCAAACAAATGATGGACGGAATGCTGACAATGCAAACATTCTCCCCCAGTCGAAGGATCTGGGTTAAATCCATTGTTCTTTTGCCCACTACGCCACCCCAGTTTGGACCCAGCCATATGCAAATCAGTCTTGACCCTGTGCCCCATGGGAACAGTCCAGACCGAACTGCCAGGCCAGGTCCTCCCTGGACCGGAAACAAGCATCCTGGGACCGGTTTCAGGGTATGTCACCCTTCTTCAGCCAGGCTAGCTTGAATCCAGTGGCACAGTGAGCAAGGGACCCACGTCTGAGCATACCCATCCCACTTAGGACGAAAAGTGTTACAGCAAACAAATGATGGACGGAATGTTGACAATGCAAACATTCTCCCCCAGTCAAAAGATCTGGGTTAAATCCATCGTTCTTTTGCCCACTACGCCACCCCAGTTTGGACCCAGCCATATGCAAATCAGTCTTGACCTAGTGCCCCATGGGAACAGTCCAGACCGAACTGCCAGGCCAGGTCCTCCCTGGACCGGAAACAAGCATCCTGGGACCGGTTTCAGGGTATGTCACCCTTCTTCAGCCAGGCTAGCTTGAATCCAGTGGCACAGTGAGCAAGGGACCCACGTCTGGGCATACCCATCCCACTTAGGACGAAAACGATGGATTTAGGCCCAGATCTCTGTACTGGGGTGAATGTATGACATTGTTCTGCATTCTGTCCATCAATTGTTGTTTTTGCATTTGTCACCCCGAGTGGGACGGGTATGCCCAGACGTGGGTCCCGTGCTCTCCATGCCACTGGAATCAAGCTATCCTGGCTGAAGAGGGGTGAAACCCCGAAACTGGTCCTAGGATGCTTGTTTCCAGTCCAGGGAGGACCTGGCTTGGCAGTTCTGGCTGGACTGTTCCCATGAGGCACAGGGTAAATACTGATTTGCATATGGCTGGGTTCAAACTGGAATGGCATGGTGAGCAAAAAACGATGGATTTAGGCCCAGATCTCTGTACTGGGGTGAATGTATGACATTGTTCTGCATTCTGTCCATCAACTGTTGTTTTTGCATTTGTCACCCTGAGTGGGACGGGTATGCCCAGACGTGGGTCCCGTGCTTCTCCATGCCACTGGAATCAAGCTATCCTGGCTGAAGAGGGGTGAAACCCCGAAACTGGTCCTAGGATGCTTGTTTCCAGTCCAGGGAGGACCTGGCTTGGCAGTTCGGGCTGGACTGTTCCCATGAGGCACAGGGTCAAGACTGATTTGCATATGGCTGAGTTCAAACTGGAATGGCATGGTGAGCAAAAAAACGATGGATTTAGGCCCAGATCTCTGTACTGGGGTGAATGTATGACATTGTTCTGCATTCTGTCCATCAATTGTTGTTTTTGCATTTCTAGAAAGTAGGCATTTTCCTGCCTTAGCCACTTGGTGCCTGCAATCTGTCTCTGGTCACATGACTGGGTGTAGTTGGCAGTTGGGTTTTGTGTATTCCCCTTAAACATCCATTCACAATGGGAGCTTAGGTGTGACTGGTAGGGCCATCCCATGCAGGATGGGAGGAAGAAGCTGGGCCAAGCCTCACTTGCACATACACCACACAAACAGCCTACTGGCCTTGCATTGTCACTCCAGCCAGCTTGGAGCCAGGGCAGGGGTCGTAGGGAATCCTATGTACTTCATAGACACTGTCTAGAAGCTTCTCCCACTTTCCAGAACCAGGGCAAACTACACTTTTGGACCTGTGGATACACAGCCAGGAAGAAAGACTGCTGTACTGCTACAAGGACTGCCAATCTGCTGGACTGCTGCTCTAAAGGAACTGCTGACCTGCTGTGCTGACCTGTCACCCTCTTACTTAGGGAAGAAGAACTAGACCTGCAACTTCATCTTGCACCTAGGACCCCCGAGTGACTCCAAGGGCTAGTCTGCTGGCCTTCTAATCTAAGCTTCAGGGACATACAAGGCTCCCCAACCTCCAAGGCTCCTGGACCAGCTGCTGCGAGTTCCTGACTCCAAAGTGGTGTCTCTCAGGTCCTGGATCCTTGGTGTAGCTTACAAGCTCTTGAAATCAAGCTTTTGAGCTCTTCATGACTGCAAACAGGACCTTTCTCACCAGAACCGTGCCACTCACACCGAATCTCAGCACAAGCCACTGCCAGTCGGTCTCTTCACACAGCAAGCAGCATCGCTCGCCTGAGGAGGACCGCCACCTCAAAGCTCCAGCCCGCCCGTCCGCGTCACCCGGCCTGCTCTTCGCGGCACGTCGTCCACCGCCCGCAACGCTCCCCTTGCTCCCTGCAACCCTCTCCAGTGCAAACGGGACTCTAGGTACAAAACGTGAGAAGGTAAACCTTCAGCGGGAGCAATCTGGGAGTGTATGAGTCCCGCACTCCATCCTGATCGACCTTTTCTTTTGACTTTGACCCATCCCATATCGAACACCAATTCAAGTTTTAAATTCTCCCTGATTGGCATTTTCGTCTTCTAAATTCATTCCTACTCAACCAGTTTGTGTCTGTGGCCCCACCTGCAAGGTTGGAGTTTGAGCTTGTCAACCTGGAGAGCTAAACTGTGGATGAGCTGAAGGAGTTATGCTGGGAGATGGGGTTGCCCACAAAAAGGAGCTTGAGAAAGGAGGAGGTCTGGAAGGCCTTTAGGGCATGGACAGAAGCCCAGCAGTCACCAACAGATGATGAGGAGGGAGAGGATGATGAGGAAGGATCAGAGCAGGGCCTGCAGTAGGGTCGTGAAATGAGGCCTGTTGAGGAGGGGGTAACCTACTCCCAGGTTTGGAAATCCCTCCCCGTGCAGGGAGCAGTATGTCTTTCAGGGGCCTGACCGCAGAGGTGTTGGAGGACAGAAGGGAGGAAGGGAAGCCCAAACTAGAGCTGGCCAAATTAAATCTGGAAAAGGAGGAAAAGAGGACTGAGAGGGCCTTGGCAAGGGAGAAGGCTGAGACTGAGAAGGCGTTGGCAAAGGAGAAGGCTGAGAGGGCCTTTGCTGGGGAAAAACTACTGTTGGAGTGTGAGAAGAACATGAGTGAGCTGGAGCTAAAGGCAAGGCAACCTACAGGACCCAACAGTGATGGTGGCACTGTACCAACAGCGTCTCCTGGAGAGGTGAGGGTCCGCATACCCTAGGAGCTGGTGCTGTACTATGTGGTGGGAGAAGATATATACAAGTGGTTTGCTGGTTATGAAGCTGCACACAGGGTACATAAAGTCCTGTCCCACCACAGGTAGCCTGTGGAAACATGCCCTAATTGGGGAGGGACACACTCCAGACACAAGGGGCAGAGGATCGAACCAGGTATGACCCCATGAAGGCAATCCTTATAGCCAAGTTTGGATTGACCCTTGAGAAGTACCGGCAGAGATTCAGGGACAGCCACAAGCTCAAATAAAATCAGTCATGGGCAAGATTAGGGTTAAATCACTCTGCGCAAATTAAGTCAGCAAGGCGCTGAAGGGCTGGGTGAGGGACAGCAAAGTGGATGATTTTACTGGCCTGTAAAACCGAATTCTGAGGAAGCACATGTTCAATATTTGTTTTCCAGAGCAGCACCAACACCTAGTGGATAGTAAGCTTGCTGATCCCAGGAAGCTTTCTAAGGAGGTAGACCTCTGGGTCAGAACCAGAGTTTCTAAGAAGGTGTCTGGGGGGTTGGAAGGGGGACTCCCAAAAGGGTGGTCAGGGTTCCCAACAGAAGAAAGAGGGGGGAGATTAAAATAAAACCAAGAAGTTATCTCAAGGCCCCCGGAACAGATCACAGGGGAAAGGGTCTCACTCTGTTCTGGCCACCAGAAGAAAGGCTTCACAGATCAGAAAACTGGAAAGTTTGTCCCAAAATGCTATGGAGTATGGGAATAAGAAGGGAGATGCCTAGTGCTCCAAGAGCGCACCACCCCCAATGGTAGGCAGTCACAGGGGATAGCCTGTGTAGAGCTCGGGGGGAAGAAGTCCCCAGTAAGTGGAGGGGGGGGAGACAGGTGAGGTTACTCTAGTGCCCCTCGGTGATACAGAGATGGTGCCCATGCCCACATGCCTTCCAATACTTCAAAGTGTAGGCAGTGGGTCACCATCAATTAACAGAAGGTGAAGGCTCTGAGAGATGCAGGAGCCAGTGTGACTACTGTTAGGTGTCATCTGGTGTCCTCAGAGCAGGTAACTCCCAATACATTCCACCAGGTTGTGGTAGCAGACAACTGGGAGAGAGACTACCTGTGGCTCTTGTTCCCTTTGAGTGAAGGGGAGGTCTCCGGTCTTCTGAATGTTGCTGTGAGCCCTGCTATGCCTGTGGACTGTCTGTTTAATGACTTGGAGCACACTACCTGGAAGGAGGGGGAGCTCAGGTCACACTTAGAAATGTTAGGGTTGCCTGAGTGGGTCTATGCAACCACAGGGTTCACGGCTGCCCATGAGGGGAGTCAAGAAGGACCAGAGTCTGGAAGAATGGCCCAGACAACTGCCACAAAATGGAAGGGTGTGGGGATCCAGCCCCTGAAAACTCCCCAGCACAGGTGGATGGGATGCTGGAGAGGCCACCCCAGGGCCTACTGGGGAGGACATTGCCTCCCTTGTTACCCTGCTTGAACTTGCTAGATGGCAAGTGAAAGAGGGGCTCACCAGAGAGGAGTTTTACAAGGCACAGAAGGAGTTTCCAACCTTTGAGGGTCTAAGGCAGCAGGCTGAAGCCCAGACAGCAGGTAACATCTCCGGAGATCACCTCATATATTGGGAGAATTACCTCCTGTACAGTGAGCCTAAGGCTCCTGATAATGGAGCAACTCGTTTTGGTAGTTCCCCAATGTTGCAGGCCCTTCCTACTGGGGCTGGCTCATGAGATACCCCTGGCAGGACATCTGGAGCAGGACAAGACCTTTGACAGGCTTGTCACCCACTTTTATTAGTCCCAGATGAGGACAGCTACGGCTGCATTTTGTAGGATGTGTCTCACCTGCCAGGCTTTTGGGAAGACTGAAAAAAGCTAAAAGCTTCCCTGTCTCCCATGCCTGTTGTTGGCACACCCTTTGAGAGGGTGGGAATTGATATTGTAGAACCATTGGACCGCAAGACAGCCTTAGGCAACAGGTTTATCCTAGTCTTTATGGACCATGCCACTAGATACTCAGGGGCCTCCACTCTGAGGTCAATTACTGCACCTGTAGTGGCCAGGGCCCTAATGGGGATTTTCACCAGAGTGAGTTTCCCCAAGGAAGTGGTGTCAGACAGGGGCACCAACCTCATGTCTACATACATGAAATATATATGGAAGGAGTGTGGGGTTACTTATAAATTCTCCACACCCTACCATCCACAAACAAATGGGCTTGTGGAAAGAATCAACACAACCCTTAAAGGCATGATTATAGGTCCTGCATGAGCCCAGAGGCAGAAGAAGGACGTCCTCTTACCATGCCTGATCTTTGCTTACAGGGAAGTGCCGCAGAAGAGAGTGGGCTTTAGCCCATTTAACCTTCTGTATGGGCCCCTGTCAGGGGACCTCTCAGTCTGGTTAAAGGGAGGTGGAAGCAAGCTTCCAAAATACCCCCTCAAGATGCGGTTAGCTATATACAAGCCCTCAGGAACCATATGGGCAAGTTCTAGAAGAAAGCTTCTAAGAACCTTGAGGCTAGTCAGGAACGTTATGAAGCAGTGGTATGACCAGATGACTACCCCTTTAGAGTTTCAACCTGGGCAGAAAAAGAGTGGGTAATAGAGCCAGTGGAGCCCAGGGGTCTCCAGGATTGCTGGACTGGACTGGAGAGAATGTGGTAGTCCACCTACCTGGTGGATCTCAAGTCCCCCAGGAGCACCTTAAAGATGCATCATCTCAAACGCCTCAAACCCCACTTTGGGAGGTCTGAGTCCACCATGCTGTTGGTGACAAATGATGAGGAGAGTGAACCTCTCCTGGATCTCCTGTCATCGAAAAAGAAAGATGGGTCAGTGGAAGGTGTCAGCCATTCCCCTACCTTGACCTCAGAGCTACAGAGGGACTGTTGCCAGCTACTGGAACAGTTTGTCTCCCTATTTTCCTTCAATCCTGGGCTTGTACACTTGTGCACACATGATATAGATGCTGGGGACAGCCTGCGTGTCCAAAACAAAATGTACAGGACGTATGATGAAGTGAGGGCCAACATCACAGCAAGTCACTAAGATACTTGAATTGGGGAGGTCAGTGAGCCCTCCAGTAGTCCATGGTACATACCAGTGGTACTGGTACCTAAAGCGGCCCCGCTGGGCACCACTTCAGAATTCAGGTCCTGTGTTGACTACTGAAGACTCAACTCAGTCACCAATACAGATGCATACCCCATCCCCTGAGCCGACGATCTCATTGAAAGGTTACAGGCAACCAAATTCCTGAGCACTTTTGATTTGGCTTCAGAGTACTGGCAGATTGATCTGACCGAGGGGGCTAAAGAGAGGTCAGCCTTCTCTACTCCAAAGGGCCATTTTCAGTTCAAAGTGATGCCCTTTGGACTAGAGAATGCCCTTGTCGCCTTCCAGAGGCTGGTGAACCAGGTCTTGGCTGGGATGGAGGCCTTCAGTGCTGCTTATTTAGACAACGTAGCGGTCTTCAACAGCATCTAGAAGGATCACCTGTTTCACCTGCAGGAAGTTCTTCAGGCCCTGCAACATGACTATCAAGGCCAGTAAGTACCAGATAGGGCAGAAGTCTAAGGTGGATTTGGAACACCTGGTGGGCGGGGGTAAGGTACAGCCCCTCCAGGCCAAAATAGAGACTATCCTGGCTTGGGAGTCCCCAAAAACTCAAACAAAAGTGAGGGCCTTTCTGGGCCCCACTGGGTACTACAGGAGGTTTGTCAAGGGATATGGCACCATTGTTGCCCCCTTGACTGAGTCGACTTGCAAGAAGCAGTCCAGGAAGGGGATCTGGACCGAGGCCTGTCAGAAAGCCTTTGACTCCCTAAAACAGGCAATGTACACAGCCCCTGTGTTCAAGGCCCTGGGCATTTCCCAGGAGTTTATTGTACAAACAGATGCCTCAAAGCATGGTATAGGGGCAGTCCTATCACAGTTAAATGAGAAGGACCTGGATCAAACTGTAGCATGCATCTCTAGGAGGCTATTTCCCAGGGAACAGAGGTGGAGTGCTATTGAGAGAGCAGCCTTTGCTGTGGTCCGTGCACCAAAGAAGCTAAGACCATACTTGCTTGGGGCTCACTTCCGGTTCAGACAGACCACAGGCCCGTAAGGTGGCTAATGCAAATTAAGGGTGAAAATCCAAAATTGTTGAGGTGGTCAACTTTCCTATAGGGACTGGACTTTATGGTGGAACACCACCCTGGGTTAGACTACGCCACTGCTGATGGTCTCTCCAGTTATTTCCGCCTTAGTGAAGAGACCTCCCAAGGGGTTGGGTAGTTCTCCCCACTTTCAGCTGGGGAGGGACACTTTTTGCCTCTCCTCCTCCATTTTGCTTAACCTATTTTTGTTGACCTTAGAACTCTGGGCATTTTACCACTGCTAACCAGTGATAAAGTGCTTGGGCTCTTCCTAAAAACATGTTAGACTGGTGTATACCCAGCTGGCATAATTAATTTACTTATAAGTCTATAGTAAAGTGGCACTACATGGCTAAACATTTATATCAAGGTTGGAAACTATTGATATATAATAGACGATATGTATGAATCTGCTAAGAACTAAGTTTGTTTCTCAATCATTTCCATTTAGGAGCCCCAAACTAGCTATAGATCAGGGATTATTACTTTTTATTTTGGACTATTCCAGGCCTAATATCTGGATTGATTTCCAACTTATGCCCTGATTGAACTGCTTATCAGTAAGATTTTCTATAAATAAGTCTTTTACTAACTCACCTATTTGGAGATGTAGGTTTCATCTCAGGAGATCTATTAACTTCCCTCCCTCTTTCGTTTAGATCATTCTTTAGGTTGTGAAGATTACTTACACAATTATTATTAGAAATCTTTAATCCTTCACAACATTTCGGGTGTATTTCTCTATTCTATTTCCTATCTGGGGTTTTTTTAAGCTAAAAATTGTCTTTGTTTATAAAAATGTTTTTTACAGAAGGGTCTTTGTTCTACATATGAATTTTATGTCCTGAAGATGGTCTAATGGATGGACAACATAAAAGAACGAAACGTCGACGCACCAACCGATTTTCCATCTCATCAGAGAAGTTCTACGTCTAGGAAATCTATGTCGTACATATAGGCTGTTTCCGAATATGACTATGTTTTGAAATGGGTTTAAATACATGGGTAGTAATGAGAAAGTATATTAAGTGATTTCAACTTTTGTCACCTTTGTATATATGAGCTTTATATGTACCATAAAAATTCTTTATTTGGTCATAAATTGATACACAAAAGCAATACACTCATGTATTTTCCTTTGTTCTACAAGATTGATTCATCATTGAATATTTGAATGTAGGTTATAAATGTATATTTTTGATGTTATTCTTAAAGCATTGATAAGTAATTATTGAAAGGAATTTTATTATTGTTTTCTCAATTAATATCCCTTGTAGGCAACCCTACTCAAACTAGTGGGTTTGCAGCACTGATTGTGCCACCCATTTAAGTAGCCCTTTAAACATGTCTCAGGCCTGTCACTGAACAGCCTGTGTGTGCAGTTTAAACTGCCATTTTGACTTGGAAAAATAAACCTTTTGCCAGGCCCAAACCTTTCTTTTTAATACATATAAGTCACTCCTAAGGTAAGCCCTAGACAGCCCCAAGGGCAGGGTGGAGTTTATTTAAAAAGTTGGACATGTACTTTTAAGTTTTACATGCCCTGGTAGTGAAAAACACTTAAATTTGTTCCTCACTACTGCAAGGCCTAACTCTCGCATAGGATAACATTGGAGCTGCCTTATATCATTTTATAAGTATAATTTCAAAATGGGAAGAGATAACCAGTTCATGTTTGGTGTCTTTGGAATTGGGGTGAAAAGCCCTATTTAGTGGTGATGTTGGGTTTTTTGTCACAATTTAAAAATAATTTGGTGAATTCCTCCCAGACAGTCACACAATAGAGGGATTAGGTTGCCTGATTGGTCCAGCTGCTAGCGAGATGGGGGCGCGGGGGGGCAGAGCTGAGCACAGCCTCACTAACATCTGAATAGCCTGTGCTCTGCCATCACACAATGGGGCCTATATAGCCTGCATTGTCACTTTAGCCAGCTTGGAGCCAGGGCAGGGGAGGCAGGAAATTCTATGCTCTTCAAATCCACTGTCTAGAAGCTTCTCCCAACTTCCAGAACTAGGGCACCAGGACCTCAGACACCAACTCTTCAGTACACCTCTGGACCTGTAGATACTCTGCCAGGCACTGCTGTGCTGCTACAACGACTGCCAGTTTACTAGACTGCTGCTCTAAAGGAACTGCTGCCCTCCTGCCCTCTTGCCTGGGAAACTGGACCGCAACTTCATCTTGAACCCAAAACCCCACAGTAACTCCAAGGGCTAGTCTGCTGGCTTCTGGATCAGAGCCTCAGAGATCTAAAAGGCTCCCCAACCAGCTCCTGGACCCAGCTGCAGCGAGTTACTGATCCTCCCAAGTGGTGCCTCTCAGGTCCTGGACCCTTGGTGTGGCACACGAGATCTTGAAATCAAGCTTTTGGGCTGTTTGCGACCACGAAAGGGCCAGTTTGGAGCGGAACTGTGCCAATCACACCAAAATTCAGCACGAGCCGCCGCCAGTCCGTCTCTTCGCACAACAAGCATCGATCACCCGTGGAGGACTGCCACTGTGAAGCTAAAGCCCGCCTGTCTGGGTCACCTGGACTACTCTATGCGCCACGCCCACCGCCGCCCATGGCGCTCTCCTTATTCCTTGTGACCATCTCCAACATGAACGGAACTTGAGAAGGTATACTTTCAGCAGGTCTAATCTGGGACTGTATCTGACCTGTGTGCCATTGTGGTTGGCCTGAACGTTTGACCCGGTCCAGCGCAACCAGATAGCCGCGTTTGGCACTGTATGCGTTTAGTGCTATATTTCACTTTATTTTCTTAAACATTTATAACTCTGGTTCTACTGGTTGGATTTTTGTCATTTTGGTTTTGCTTTATTTATTAAATTCAGCTCTTTTTTTTAACCTGTTGTGGGATCTTTCTGTGAGGTGTTTTCACTATTTTACTGTTTTAAGTGTTGCATAAATACTTCATACACTCCCTCTAAGTTAAGCCTGACTGCTCTGTGCCAAGCTACAAGGGGGCTGATCACAGGTTAATCTGGGGTTGCCGTGTGCCTTACCCCGACTAGAATTGTGGTTGCTGCTGGACCAGGGCTCACACCCTAGTCAACCAGTAACCCAATTTCTAACAAGAGTCCTTGCACAGGTCCAGAAAGTGAACTTAAGTGTGGGTCTGAATGTCCCATTTTTATATCTGGTGCTTTCTTTAAAGAAGGAGACATTTCTAGAGAATTCATTTTGGAGTGCTTGAAGGTTCCTGCCTCCCCTGCCCTGGCTCGAAGCTGGCTGCATGAAAAAATGCGGTGGTGACAAGTCCTTTGTGTGAAGACAAGGCTCAGCCTATTCAGTTTCAAGTGGGGCTGTGCCCAGCTTGTTAATACTGAAAGACCCTTCTTTCTGTATATTTTAGCATTCGCGAAACCATCTTGCAATCTGGACGCCATTTTGCATTATAATCGAAACTGCTGCTTGGTTATTTTCATGAAATGGTGTTTTGTAAGTTTCGTTTCCCAAGGGTGAGCTTTTCTTTCTGCAATTGCAAGTGTCCTCGTTATTGCATGCCTTTCCCATTAGATAGAGTCCTTCTCCCACCTGTCTGGTGGGGAGGATATGCCAGACGACTTTGGGCAGTAGATAGCCTGTGCCCGGCTGCAGAATTGAAACTTATGTTCTGTATCCCTATTGTATTACGACACGTACTAGTGTTTTTCCATGGTAGGCGGGCCTTTGTGGACTCCGCAATGTACATAATGTAATTTTATGCTTACAGGGTCCAGTCCCTCGACAGCCTTCTCAGGAGGCTGGTCAGACTGGGCTCCGCTGCAGTGTAATATCAATAAATAATCTGGTTTGTATTCTCTACTGTCTGACCGACTCTTCATTTGTAGGAAGGCAGAGAAGGTGGTCGTGAGTGACCCGAGTGGCCCTTTTCAGGTCACTTCCTTCAGTTGGCGCCCGAACAGGGACTCCATCGGGTGACCTCATCCTCGCCTGCGGACAGGTGAGGAGGACGGAGCCGCGTTGGGTAGGATAGGCGGATCGGGGGACCCCTGCACAGTAGAGTTTTGCACTCACAGCTGCCCCGCCTGTCTGATCGGGTGGTGCCCTGCCCAGTGGTCATCCCGACCGGGATCCTGAATAGTGAAACCCTTGGATCTGACCGTTTGGTCCGAAGAGTCGGCAGTGGAGAATAAATTTGTTTGACCTGTGTGCACCAGGTGAGCTTGTTTGGTTCTCTGTCGTCATGACGTTTGTTTAGTGGGTACTTTGGTTGGTCTAGGAATAAGTTTTAGACAAGCGCTTGCATTTGATTTTGAATATCTTTTTAATATGGTACCATTTTGTTAATTTGTGATTGATGCAATCCGCGGAAGCAACTTTTGGTAAAAGCACAAGTGCATTTTAGTGTAAGTGTGTGGTGAATGTGTTTCTTTGTATGAGCAGAATGCCTTGCTGGAGTAAGTTGTGTTGTGTGGGGTGTCGTTGTTGTTCTGCTGATGCTCGATTGGAGGAAAAGCAGCCCGCACCTGTGGAAGGCACTCCGAATTATGACATGTACGTCAAATACGGCCTTGGCCCCATTATATTTAGTACACTATGGCACAAATATACCAGGGATAACGCTAAATTGCAGTGGCTGTCAATGGGCACCTTTGATGAGCAGAAATTGAATTATTTGTAGGAAAAATTGTTTGCTACACGTAGCAGGCAGTCGATGTTTGATTATCTTCAGGTATGGCAAAAGGAAGCTAAACAGAGACGAATGAAGGCGGAAAGGGAGGCGCTGAGAGAGAAAACGCAGACATTGACTCAGAAAGCAGTGGCGCATGATAAAGAGAAAGTGGAGAAGGGTATAGAATGTGCCGATAGGAGGTTTAGATTGCAATGTGATAAGTCCTATGTTGCTAGGGAGGAGGCAGACACTTTTGTGGAAGAATTATTGGAAGACAGACCGCCTCCCCCTTATGCCCCACATAGAATATATCCTGTCGTCCCACATCCCTTGCCATCTGCCTCTGCCCCCCCTGTTCCTGCTGTTTCTGTTATTGATCAAAGTGCTTTGGTTCCGGCATCACCTGCTTCTTCTTTGGCTCCGTCCCCCACAGTCGCCGTGGCTGCTACTCTTTCTGCCACTCCTGTTGTTACAGCGTCACTCTCTCCTTCACAGGCACTTACTACTCAGCCGATGTTGACCTTGATGCCTCCCCCTTCGCTTACTGTGTTGTCCCCTCTTCTGCCCCCTTGTTAGGTGCAGAGACACCAGTGCGTGG
The DNA here is from genome assembly GCA_963921515.1 of Calotriton arnoldi. Classification (NCBI taxonomy): domain Eukaryota; kingdom Metazoa; phylum Chordata; class Amphibia; order Caudata; family Salamandridae; genus Calotriton; species Calotriton arnoldi. Next base: position 195,713 of record CAWUFW010017884.1, read on the forward strand.
CCAGGACGGCGGGGATGGGGCAGTTGCAAAGGCGCGATTGGGATGGGTGTTGATTCGATCTGATGTGGGAGATATGGAGAAAACGATGGTGGCCAATCAGGCTGCCCAGTGGGCCCGTAATCCTATTTATGGTGTTGAAGATGTATGGAGTGTGTTAAAGGACTATGAGCTGTTTGTCCAGCAGCATACCCTTAAGCACATGTCAGCTACTTTGATTGGACTATGGGAACAGTGTTTTAAAGGTGTTGCACCTCAGGCTGTTTATGATATTAGGGACCAAGTGTATGCCACGGGCATGGCTCCAAATGAGGTTTTCGCTAGTGTTACCACATTGATTGTATATCGATGTAGATTGCATCAGAAATCTCCGACGATATCTCAGTTCCCGATGAGGGAAGTTCACCCCATTTTCCACCCGGAGATACCGGAGCTACGTGATCAGCACGATCAGGTGACTAGGCAACGAGTAGAGGCCCGTTTTCAAGAACAATGGGTTTATACTCCATGGAAGAGGAGTGAAGTCCGCTCAATTAAGGCTCAGTTACCCGACCCCAGAAAAAAATCCTACTGCGTACTATAAAGAATTGACAAAGGCTGCTGCATCGACGGTAATGACGTTGGCAGATATTGAAATGTTTTTTGGCTTATTGGTGCCAGTGGATATCTGGCGACAGGTGCATACTCAGGACCATGCCCTAGAATTGGGTGTTACTTGGGAGGAGAGTAGGACGGACGTGGGATAAGGAGAGGAAGCCTGGTGAAAAGCCCAAGGCTGAGATCTTGGCTTTGCCAGACCGCATTATTACCTATATGCACTCTCTTATCCCACCTCGGAAAGTGGACTGGGAAAAGCTGGCCGCATGTCGTCAGAAGAAAGATGAAAGTGTGTCTGATTTCTTTACCCAGTTCGAAGGTGTGTTCTTGGATTTTAGTGGCCAGGATTTGTCTTTGGAAGGGGGTATCTGATTGTTTGTCAACAGGTTTGTCACGAATTTGCTCCCAGAGATTGCAACCCGGTTGCAGGCTGCTGAGAGTACGTGGACTACTTGTACCCCTTCGGTGATATTGAGTATGGCTCAGTATTATGAGCATAGAGAGAACGAGGAGAAACAGAAGGTAGAAAAGAAGACGAAGGAGCTGAAGACGAAGGTATTGATGCAGCAGGCATCCAGGGGCAGGGACGGGGTCGAGGTGTTGGATCGGCCAGGCAGCTGCCTCGTACGAGCCGAAATGCTGTGCCTGTGGGCCCAAATCAATGTGCGTATTGCAAGGAGGAAGGGCACTGGCGCGGCGAGTGCCCAGTTTTGCTGCAAAAGGTTGCGGCTCCTAGAGGACGGGGGGAGAGAGGGCGAGGCTGGGGAGCATGCAGTCAGGGTGGAGATCAGGCTACTGGGACATCACTGGGCCGTTCCGATCAAAATTACTTTGATGACGTTCGGGGACGACAGTATTATCATGATGATTATGATTTGGATGAGGTGACGGGATGTCTTACAGCTAGGACAGCCAGGGACAGGGTAAAGGACCAGTTCCGATACCAGTAGATCAGCATGGACCTTATATTAGTGTGGATTTGCAGGGCTCGGAAAATACATTTTTGGTGGATACAGGAGCAATGAATAGTTCTGTTTCGAGGTCACTGGTCCCTGGGGCAGCCCTGTCTGGCCATAACAATGTTTTGGTTGGTTTTTCTGGTGTGCCGGTAGTAAGCCCCATCTCCAAACCCCTTGCTTTGACTATAGGCCCCTTCACCGTTGATTTGCCGTTTTTATTAACATCAAATTGTGGAGAGAATCTTTTGGGATTAGATCTGTTGAAGAAGTTACATGCTACTATTTACTGTTCTCCGGATGGTGTCCATATGACAATGGGTCCAAGTGTGGTTAGTTCTACGCAATGTTTGTCTAAAGATGCCCCCCTCCCAGTTGAGTTTAAGGATGTCCCATCTACGTTGTGGGCCACAAGCGACACGGATGTAGGACTTTTGCAGATACCTCCAATTTCTATTCAGGTTAAAGAAAATGCCATATTGCCTCGTATCCCTCAGTATAAAAGTTTGCACGCAGGAGAACAGGCGTTGTTGCATATAATACAAGATTTCATTCAGTCAGGAGTTGTAGAGGAGACAGCGGCCAATGTGTGTAATAGTCCCATCCTTCCTGTTCTTATGAGGCCACCTCCGGGTTCCTCTGATGATGCTGCTGATGTTTATCGTTTTGTGATTGATCTGCGCGAAGTTAATAAAATTGTGGTTCCTCAGTTTCCCGTGGTTCCTGACATTACTGCTCTTTTGACTATGATTCCTTCTTCTGCTAAATTCTTTTCTGTTATTGATATGAAGATTGCCTTCTTTAGCATCCCTGTTCATCCAAATAGCAGGCACCTTTTCGGATTTTCCTTGGCAGGTCGTAGTTTTATATTTTGTCGAGTTCCTCAGGGGTACACAGAGTCCTAGCATATATAGCCAGGCTTTGAAGGGTCAATTGGACTCCCTCACCCTTCCCCCAGGTAATGTATTGTTACAGTATGTGGACGATCTTTTTATTGTGTCCGATACTGAGGAAGGATGTAAAGAAGCTACAGTAAAATTATTGCTGCATTTGGCTCAACATGGACACAAAGTGTCCTTTTCAAAATTTCAATATTTTCGACAGGAGGTCACCTACTGTCGAAGGAGGGTCGGAAACTAACTCCTGAGCGTATTAATGCTGTAGTTAACATGCCTGTTCCAAGGACCCAAGGGGATGTACGAGCCTTCATTGGTATTACTTCCTATTGTCGTCATTGGATACCGAATTTTGCTTTACTAACAAAGCCATTGCTATATTTAACAACTAAAGATGTGCATGAACCTTTGCCTTGGAAGCCTGAATGTCAACAAGCTTTTGAGCAATTGAAGGTTGCGCTTTGCTCGGCTCCAGTGCTTGGCACACCCGATTACAACAAGCCGTTTGTGTTATATGTACACGAGTCGGCCGGTTGTGCGCTTTCTGTTTTAACACAGGCCTTTGGAGGTAAGCAGAGGCCGTGTGCGTATTTTTCTGCTGTGCTTGATCCAGTCACGAAAGCCCTCTCGAGCTGTTTAAGAGCGACCGCGGCTGTGGCTGTCTCTATTCGACAATCGGCAGGGCTTGTTCTTGATACTGATCTCACAGTTATGGTACCTCATGCTGTGGATACGCTTTTGAACAGAACAAAGGCACAGCACCTTACCAGTGCACGTCTGACTGGCTATGAGCTAACCATTTTTGCACCACATATTACAATTAAAAGATGTGCCACTCTGAACCCTGCCACGTTCCTACCCCTCCCTTCGGAGAGTGAGGAAATAGACATACATGATTTCCATGTTTCGGACGGAAGAGGAGACGAAGGGACGGGTAGACTTGACTGATGTTCCCTTATCTGACTCCCAAGGGGAACTATATGTCGATGGCTCTTGTTTTAAATTACCGGATGGCACCACAACTGCTGATTATGCAATCACAACACTGCACATGATAGTTGAGACATCACGAGTTCCCTATCAGTCGGCCCAAGCTGCAGAGCTGGTAGCTCTAATTCGAGCCTGCGAGTTGAGTCAGGGATTGGCGGTCAATATTTATACTGATAGCCAGTATGCCTTTGGAGTCGCTCATAATTTTGGGCAGCTCTGGGCCGAGAGAGGATTTCTCACTTCCCATGGTTCGAAAATTCAACATGGCACTTTGATAAATAGGCTTCTGTCGGCTTTAACCCTGCCCAAGAAACTGGCAATAGTGAAGTGTAGCGCTCACAAAGCAATTACTGATGATGTGGGATGGGGAAATGCTTTTGCAGATCAAACAGTTAAGGAGACGGCCCGATCTAAGATGAAAAAGATGTTTGTAGCAGGTCCTGCTAGATGGGTGCCAGAAGTTACGATGTTTGAGGACACACTAGATAACGTGAAAGAAATACAGAGCGAGGTGACAGTTGAGGAATCAGCAATATGGCAGGAAAGCACAGCGCAATTGGATGATGATGGGTGCTGGATAGATAAGTCGGGGAAGCAGAGATGGATGCTGCCAGATGCATATGTTCTTCCTGTAGTCACTATGGCTCATGGACCAGCTCACATTAGTGCTAGGGGTATCTGCAAGTTGCTAGACCCTGTATGGCAGAATGATAATATCCCAAAGACGGCTGCCCATTTAGTAAAACATTGCATGGTGTGCATGATGTACAATCCTGGAAAGGGTACTCCCACACCTCCCGGTAATTTTGCACCCCCTTCTTTCCCTTTTGAAGTCCTTCAAATGGACTTCATTGAGATGGAACGGGTGAATAATCTGAAGTATGTGTTGTGGTGGTCTGTGCATTCAGTAAATGGGTTGAGGCTTATCCTACTAAGGAGAATACAGCTTTGGCGACGGCGACGGCTCTTTTAAAGGAGTTCTTCCCTCGCTTTGGTTTGCCCCGTTTGATTTGGAGTGATAACGGCAGCCACTTTAATTCGAAAGTCATCCAGTTGGTGTGCAATGGCTTGCACATTAAGCAAACGTTTCATGCTGCGAATCACCCTCAGTCAGCAGGTTTAGTTGAGAAGTACAATGGTACACTCAAACTAAAGATGGCCAAAATTCAGGAGAGTACAGGATTGAAGTGGCCAGATGCCTTACCATTGGCTTTGCTGTCGACAAGAGTTACAGCCCATACTAGAACAGGGTTGTCCCCTTATGAGGTTGTTTTTGGTAGGCTTGCTAATGTCTGGGGCGTTCCGAGACCCCGCCACTTTTCCAAGATAGATCACCCTTTGTTGATAGATTATTTATGTGAGTTGACTAAAAATTTGCGTTCTATTCATCAGCAGATTCAAGAGACCTTGCCATCTGCTCCAGAGGGACCAGGCCACAACCTCCGGCCTGGGGATTTCGTGTTGGTTCGCCACTTTCAGCGCAAAAGCAGTCTGGAGCCCCGGTGGAAGGGGCCTTTCCAGATCCTCCTTGCTACCCGTACAGCGGTGAAGGTGGACGGTCGGAAAAATTGGATTCATTCAATGCACTGCAAGAGGGTGCCACTTCCTCTGCCCTATGACCAATGGAGGCTTGACGGCATTGGGGATTCAGAGACGGAGAAGGTTCCCCGGTTCATTCCTTTCTCCGATGCCTGGGTAACATGGGCACCTTCTGAGGAGGAGAGCGATGCAGTTTTGAATGAGGCACTGCCACCTGAGATTAAGGCTAGCCAAGAGCTTCAGTTGGCTGGCCCGTCGGTGTCTGAGTCTGAGTCAGTCGATCCCGCTGAAAGTGAGCCTTTGTTTCTTGATCCCTCTGTTCCTGGAGTTGTTAGGTACAATTTGCGTTCCCGACGGAGGGGCAGTGCACCAAAGGAAAAGTCAGATTATTAGGGATGGACTTCATGGATGAAGCATAGGGACGATAGAGTAGGGACAGGGAAATTGGTGCATTGTCCGAAACACTGGACAGGATAAGTTGGGGGTGTCCTCCCAGGAAGGAGGGGTACCCTATCCTGAGAGAAGTGGATTTTCCTCACGAAGTGCTGCAATTGCGCAGCTCCAACAAGAAGTGCTCAATAGCACCACCGTATATGGACAATAGGAGTCTGCCAGCGAGGCTCAAAGGAGAAAAAAAAAAGGACGCTGGAAAGAAGATTTTTTATTTGGTTTCATTGAGGTTATATTAATTGTACCTTTTCGTTCTGCTATTATGCATCCTTTTGGCAGGCCAATGATTGATGAAGAACAGCCATTGGGTCTTGTTGTTTTGCCACGATCATCATGGATCAAACAGCGGAGAGTAATATTTCCTTTTTTTGCTATTCTGCTGATGATTATCTTTTGTGGGGTTCTCTGGGCGTTAGAGTATGCATGCAACTCGCCTACTCCTGACAATGATCTCTTTTTCACACCAAGACGGAAGAGAATGCTTTCTAATAATGTTTTTTGGGACACTCATAAGAGATTATTTGGTAATGGTGTTGCTGGTTATCCTACTGAATCTGTGACTAGCCTGAGGACTGCTTATCCCTTGTCTTTGATAAATTACACGTATTCTAAGCCAACAAATTTTGTGGAGGTAAAATGGGAGTTTGGGTTTGGCTACCCAGGGCCATGCTTGTATCATCGTAAGCCCACAGGAACAGGTTACTACGGCTGTGACAATAATGCCTATTGTGATAACTTCTACTTGGAAAAGCAAAATATTACGTTGGTGGGTTGGCATTATAAAGAATTGACGGTTCCTCAAAAAGCTGGCTATTACTCTGCCTGTTGCCCCATCATATATAGTACTGATACCATATTGTATATCAATTGCTCAGGGGTGATCATATCCAAAGAGACATTCCCCTTGAAAGGTTCACGAGGTTCTAGCACCATTACAGGTAATTCTCACTATTCAGCTGTGAACTATGACAGACCGATATATGCCTATCCCGGGTTCTTCTTTTTAACTAATGGAATGTACTCAAATGTTCATAATGGCACCAATGATGTAGCTCTTGGGATGGTGCTGCCCCTGGGGGTCCCTTGTAAATATGCCAACAGACAGGTAAAATGGGTGAAGAGAACACTTACAAAGGAATTTTACGAAGGAGTAACAGATATTGAGATCAACAGTTACAGTAATGGTATTACTTTTGGTTATATCTTGTCTGCTATCTTTACGTTGGGGGGGAATGGCTATGAGTAGGACTGAAAAGGCCCGGGAATACTTTGGCTGTAAATTGCAGATATTGTCCAATACCACAGTAGCAGCATTACATGCCATCACCATTCAATTAGAGAGTATGAGGATCTACTCTGAACAAACTAGATATGCAGTTGATTTTATTTTAGCAAAAAATGGTGGTGCACGCGCAGTTATTGGCGATCAGGGCGTAGTGGGAATAACCAATATGGAAAAGAATATTACGAAGCATATCTTGGACATTATTGAGAATGTCAAAGGCATGGAACCAGGTAATTGGAGTTGGTCCCTTTTTGGAACATGGGGTTGGCTAATAGAAAAAGCAATCTATCTCTTTGCTATATTAATACTTTGCTGTGTCCTTATTCAATGTCTTCCAATGTGCTGCACATATTGTATCTCTGTATTGACTCCAAAGGGGAAGATATCGATTCATGATACCAATGCTGCAATAATGTTACAGAAAGAAATAGACGAAATGATGATCATAGACGAGGGTATCTTCGAAACCTCTTCTCTTCACATAGAGCACATTCCTACTGTTGACTATATGAAATGTGTATAAAATAGCTATGTGCTTTTATTATTCATTTATGTTTTGCTTTGGTTTCCAATTCTAGATGGTTAGCTCATGCTAACAGGAGGGTTTGTTAATACTGAAAGACCCTTCTCTCTGTATATCTTAGCATTCGCGAAACCATCTTGCAATCTGGACACCATTTTGCATTATAATCGAAACTGCTGCTTGGTTATTTTCATGAAATGGTCTTTTGTAAGTTTCGTTTCTCAAGGTTGAGCTTTTCTTTCTGCAATTGCAAGTGTCCTCGCTAGTGCCTGCCTTTCCCGTTAGATAGAGTCCTTCTCCCACCTGTCTGGTGGGGAGGATAGGCCAGACGACCTTGGGCAGTAGATAGCCTGTGCCCAGCTGCAGAATCGAAACTTATGTTCAGTACCCCTATTGTATTACGACACCTACTAGTGTTTTTCTATAGTAGGCAGGCCTTTGTGGACTCCGCAACGTACATAATGTAATTTTATGCTTACAGGGTCCAGTCCCTCGACAGCCATCTCAGGAGGCTGGTCAGACTTGGCTCCACTGCAGTGTAATATCAATAAATAATCTGGTTTGTATTCTCTACTGTCTGACCGACTCTTCATTTGTAGGAAGGCAGAGAAGGTGGTCGTGAGTGACCCGAGTGGCCCTTTTCGGGTCACTTCCTTCAAGCTCCGCACCACCCATCCTGCCAGTGATGGCCCATGCATAAACACCTAATCCCTCTATTGAGTGACTGTCTAGGAGGAATAAACAAAGTCCAACTACCACCTGCACCCAGTCTTGTGACACAGGAGCAGGCTGCAGGCACTAAATAGGGCAGTAAAATGCCAACTTTCTAACAGTAAACTGTAATTAGAGAATGCACTCCTTCCCTTATTTATATTCACTACGCTTAATTCTGTCGTCATTTTTAATGCGTGCGGTACAGATTGCTGTGATCCGTCCCCTTCACAGCTTTTCATACTGAAAGTATACATAGGCCACTATTCTCGTGTGCCATCTGTCGCACTGCGTCGTGGGTGAAACTTTCCCCATTCTTTAACTCATTAGAACCATTTTTAAACTTATTCATCCATGTGAACCAATGTTTATACAAAATCTTAGCAGTCAAACACTCTTATGAAATCACTCGGGAGACAGCGCCATTTGGACTTCTGGCTTTATTCTTCACCTTTTCAAGTAACTACTGTGTGCCAATCCAGGCTTTTTACAGCAACTCGTGAAATCCAAAAATGAAACGTACATCCAAGTCGGCTCGTCTTTTTACCCAATGCATTTCAAACCTATACTGGTTCTTCTTCAGGGCTTGCTACAATAAATAAAAAACATTCAGCTAGCTGTTCACCGTTAACCTTTAACATACAGAAAAAATATATAAAAGCTAACCTGATTCCTCACACTATAACCTTGCTACCATAACCCACTGTGCTAGAAACTAATCTATGCAAAGACCCAACAAAAACTCCTATCCATGACTTCCCCTCCTTCCCCAACCCTCGTGGTTCCTGCAAAACCCACTCCCCGGTGTTCACACCCTTATCCCTTCATCAACAATCTTCAAATTCCCTCTAAGTCATTACTAAACCATAAAACAACTGTACCCCCATGCTAAACTCCCATCATCCAAATTACAACCCACATTTTTGTAACGGTTCTCCCCATAAGCCTCTAACCTATCTGCGAACTTAAACCCACCTCACTTGCCACTTCCCAAAAGCGAAACAATTCCGTACCTTATCAAAGCTCTTAACCAACGTCCTAAACACCTCGTCCTTCTCTCCCCATATAATAGATCGTTCTTTCTCGTTACCTTAATGTCCGTTACTTTAACAAAGCGCCCCTCCTATCAAACGTCATGTTTTTAACCCCGTGACCGTAACCCACAGCTGTGCTAATTTATTCAAAAAAATATGAATACTTCTTCATGTCCCATAATGCACTACACCCAGCGTTGCTATAATTAATTCAACCTAAATCAGAACCTTGTGCTTCACTCATTGCCCAACCCTCCCATTGCACATCTAATCTGCTCACCACAACCAAAATGTAGAAATTCTGAATCCAAATATACTTCATAGAAAACTGATCAGTGATGTTAAATAAAACTGAAAAATCATCGCACTTTCAAAAACAAATATTAACATATAATCCATGATTTTATAAGTGAAAACAAACATCAGAATCTTGAAAAAAACGTAAAAAGGTTAACTGTCCATAATCCTACGATGATTGCTCAATTATCAAACGCGCTGTGATGTCTTTATCGAGTCCACTCCAAAACACGCTGTCTCCAAAGTGCTGTTACTCACATTAATCTTAACTTTTTCAATGCGGAATTCATCCATAGGGTGCATCCTCATGTGGAACGAAACATTGCGAAGCAGAAAACTGTAATTAGAGAATGCACTCCTTCCCTTATTTATATTCACTACGCTTAATTCTGTCGTCATTTTTAATGCGTGCGGTACAGATTGCTGTGATCCGTCCCATTCACAGCTTTTCATACTGAAAGTACACATAGGCCACTATTCTCGTGTGCCATCTGTCGCACTGCGTCGTGGGTGAAACTTTCCCCATTCTTTAACTCATTAGAAACATTTTTAAACTTATTCATCCATGTGAACCAATGTTTATACAAAATCTTAGCAGTCAAACACTCTTATGAAATCACTCGGGAGACAGCGCCATTTCGACTTCTGGCTTTATTCTTCACCTTTTCAAGTAACTACTGGGAATTTGAAGGTTGTTGATGAAGGGATAATGGTGTGAACACCGGGGAGTGGGTTTTGCAGGAACCACGAGGGTTGGGGAAGGAGGGGAAGTCATGGATAGGAGTTTTTGTTGGGTCTTTGCATAGCTTAGTTTCTAGCGCAGTGGGTTATGGTAGCAAGGTTATAGTGTGAGGAATCAGGTTAGCTTTTATATATTTTTTCTGTATGTTAAAGGTTAACGGTGAACAGCTAGCTGAATGTTTTTTATTTATTGTAGCAACCCCTGAAGAAGAACCAGTATAGGTTCGAAATGCATTGGGTAAAAAGACGAGCCGACTAGGATGTACGTTTCATTTTTGGATTTCACGAGTTGCTGTAAAAAGCCTGGATTGGCAAACAGTAGTTACTTGAAAAGGTGAAGAATAAAGCCAGAAGTCGAAATGGCGCTGTCTCCCGAGTGATTTCATAAGAGTGTTTGACTGCTAAGATTTTGTATAAACATTGGTTCACATGGATGAATAAGTTTAAAAATGGTTCTAATGAGTTAAAGAATGGGGAAAGTTTCACCCACGACGCAGTGCGACAGATCGCACACGAGAATAGTGGCCTATGTATACTTTCAGTTTGAAAAGCTGTGAAGGGGACGGATCACAGCAATCTGTACCGCACGCATTAAAAATGACGAAAGAATTAAGCGTAGTGAATATAAATAAGGGAAGGAGTGCATTCTCTAATTACAGTTTTCTGCTTCGCAATGTTTCGTTCCACATGAGGCTGCACCCTATGGATGAATTCCGCATTGAAAAAGTTAAGATTAATGTGAGTAACAGCACTTTGGAGACAGCGTGTTTTGGAGTGGACTCGATAAAGACATCACAGCGCGTTTGATAATTGAGCAATCATCGTAGGATTATGGACAGTTAACCTTTTTATGTTTTTTCAAGATTCTGATGTTTGTTTTCACTTATAAAATCATGGATTATATGTTAATATTTGTTTTTGAAAGTGCAATAATTTTTCAGTTTTATTTAACATCACTGATCAGTTTTCTATAAAGTATATTTGGATTCAGAATTTCTACATTTTGGTTGTGGTGAGCAGATTAGATGTGCAATGGGAGGGTTGGGCAATGAGTGAAGCACAATGTTCTGATTTAGGTTGAATTAATTATAGCAACGCTGGGTGTAGTGCATTATGGGACATGAAGTAGTATTCAAAAAAAATTTGAATAAATTAGCACAGCTGTGGGTTACGGTCACGGGGTTAAAAACATGACGTTTGATAGGAGGGGCGCTTTGTTAAAGTAACGCACATTAAGGTAACGAGAAAGAACGATCTTCTATTATATGGGGAGAGAAGGACGAGGTGTTTAGGACGTTGGTTAAGAGCTTTGATAAGGTATGGAATTGTTTCGCTTTTGGGAAGTGGCAAGTGAGGTGGGTTTAAGTTCGCAGATAGGTTAGAGGCTTATGGGGAGAACCGTTACAAAAATGTGGGTTGTAATTTGGATGATGGGAGTTTAGCATGGGGGTGCAGTTGTTTTATGGTTTAGTAATGACTTAAAGGGAATTTGAAGATTGTTGATGAAGGGATAAGGGTGTGAACACCGGGGAGTGGGTTTTGCAGGAACCACGAGGGTTGGGGAAGGAGGGGAAGTCATGGATAGGAGTTTTTGTTGGGTCTTTGCATAGATTAGTTTCTAGCCCAGTGGGTTATTGTTGCAAGGTTATAGTGTGAGGAATCAGGTTAGCTTTTATATATTTTTTCTGTATGTTAAAGGTTAACGGTGAACAGCTAGCTGAATGTTTTTTATTTATTGTAGCAACCCCTGAAGAAGAACCAGTATAGGTTCGAAATGCATTGGATAAAAAAAAAAGAGCCGACTCGGATGTACGTTTCATTTTTGGATTTCACGAGTTGCTGTAAAAAGCCTGGATTGGCAAACAGTAGTTACTTGAAAAGGTGAAGAATAAAGCCAGAAGTCGAAATGGCGCATTCTCCCGAGTGATTTCATAAGAGTGTTTGACTGCTAAGATTTTGTATAAACATTGGTTCACATGGATGAATAAGTTTAAAAATGGTTCTAATGAGTTAAAGAATGGGGAAAGTTTCACTCACGACGCAGTGCGACAGATGGCACACGAGAATAGTGGCCTATGTAAACTTTCTAACAGTGGCATTTTCAAAATTGTCATTTAAAATTCAACTTTACCATTAACGAGTGTTTTCAATACAATTTCCCAGACACCAAACATGAAATGTTTAGCTTTTCCCAATCAAACGTTAACACTTATTAAATGTAATAAGGCAAGCCAATGTTATTCAAGGGGAGAGGTAGGCCTCACAGTAGTAAAAACGAATTTATGAGTTTTTCACTGCCGGAACATATAAAACTTAAAAGTACATGTCCAACCTTTTAATTACAAATCACCATGCCCTATGGGCTACCTTAGGCCTGCCTTAGGGGTAACTTATATGCAATAAAATGGGTGTTTAAAGCTTGGCAAGGGAGTTATATTGCCAAGTTGAAGTAGCAGTTTAAAACTGCATTCAGGCTGCAGCAGCAGGCTAGCAAAATGTTTTAAGGGGCTACTTAAGTGGGTGGCACAGTAAGTGCTGCAGGTCCACTAGTAGCATTTAATTTACAGGCCCTGGGTATATGGTATACCACTTTACTAGGGACTTGTAAGAAAATTAAATATGTTGATCAGTTGTAAGCCAATTTTACCATGTTGAGGGAGTGAGCATAAGCACTTTAGAACTGGTTAGCAATAGTCCCAAGGCCAACAAAAACCAATTCAGCAAAAATAAGAGGGATGAAAACAAAAAGTTTGGGAGTAACCCTGCACAGAGGGCCAAGTCACACACCAAATCTTTCAACATAAACATCTTCTACATCTTCCTGGAAGATTTAAACATCAACTGAGTCAATGACAATTGCACCACATTGCAACATCTTCTCACTCATATACACACACACACACACACACACACACACACACGCTTCATCCTCACTCTGTTATTACTACCCACAATAATTGCAAAATACTAGATCTCATCATTGAAGATGTGTCAGCAACCATGTGCTTGCCAACAATTGAAATAACTTGTCTAACTACTTGCTCCTATAGTTCAACATTCAAACTACAAAGAATGGCAGTTAGGGACCCTATTACTGTACCACCTGTAGTAATCACAAGTTACACAAAGCGTATTGCCCACCTCTATAGGCCAGTTACAAGATGGCCCAACATTAGATTCATTTATTTATATTAGAGAGGCAACAGGAAGTGATTGTATGAAAAGAAGGTCAGTAAGCAAAGCAAAACAGGGCAAATCCTTTGTCTTTTGTATCCTTTTATTCTTGTACTTCTTCAGTGTACGTATAAGTGCAGCCAATGCATTTTGCCCTATCACTGGCTTCCTCCAGGCTGCAATGTGCAAAGAATACAGCTATAAGACATGTATAACATGCTGCTAAATACAGTTTTACAAAATAGTAGACTTGCTACATTCACCATTTAAACAAAAAAGAGCAATGCATGACAACATACATTTATAATAAAAGTACAAACCTATAAACGGCACATGATCTACAAGGAACCACTGGATCGTAGGTTTTGAGTGTGTTGGCTAAGAAAGTCACAATTCACATATATACATAGATGCTATTTTGTAAACATTGACAACATTAAGAGACACCCCATGTGACTACATACAATAAAAACAAAAATTGTATGTGCTGAAGACAACAATAGTGTAGGAAGCTGACTCTTTATATGGTATACCAAAAAGAGGTATACTGTGCAAAGAGTCCAGCTGCTCCCTTATAAATGGGCAGGGACTTGCTCTAGCAAACCCAAGGTGCTCTTCTTGGGGGTAGTGTTGTTGAGCAGCCTTAGGCTTATCAGAGGGGAGTGTTAGACATTTGCAATACACACACAGTCAATAAATGATTCACGCGGCTCAATAATGAGATCCACACCAATTTATAAAAATAACTCTTATCTTTATCTAAGTTTTGGCACCATCATCATCAAAATCAGGAAAGCATGTTTTGAGATAGAAATACTTCTAGGTTTCAAAAGTCGACAGTGCCATTTTCAGAGGCAGCAATTTTATTCTATGGAGGAAAACAAACACTGCATACAGGTACTTCACAGTGACTTACTAGACCAATCTCCTGGACTTAGTGAGTATGGGACAAGGTCCAAGGCCACACCAACAGGTCACCTCAGTGGCACTGGAGTGGCCGGGTGCAGAGGTGCTTTTCTGTGGCAGGAGCCCAATGTTATCCTGCGAGGAAAAAACATGTACTGCATTCGGGTACATCACAGCGACTTAGGGGACCAATCTCCTGGACCTAAGGTGAGTATGGGGCAAGGTCCAAGGCCACACCAACAGGTTACCTAGGGAGGCTCAGGTGCGTTACGGTGTCGAGTGCCTAATGTTAGTCAATGGGGATCCGTCTGGTGGGAAGGAGGCTGCAAGTTTGGACTAAAAAAACTGTCAGGCTGAACCAACAAGGGTGCTCAAGTTTCACGATGCTCAAGGACGTGGGGACGCCATTGGCCCACTTCAACTCAGGCTCAGGGGCGTAACACAGGTCCCAGCAGCCCCCGCGGTGCGGGGGGGCCCCCTCAGCACAGCACTTTGGCTGCAGAGCTCCTGATTGAGCCCGGAGGGGGCCCTTCCACGTGCCTTGCAGGGAGGCCCCCTCAAGTTTCGTTACGCCAGTGCTCAGGCTTAGAGCGACGGGTGCAGTGGTGCTGACCGGTGTCGGGTTTGGGTTTAAGTGGTCCGGAGTACTCACAGTTCTTTCTTTGGTACCTGTAGGGTGCAGGGAAGCTGCTCCGCTGCTCCACAGGAGTTCCTGAGTCTTAGCAGAAGTGCTGGCAGTCCTCCCAGGCTTTTGGAGGCACAACAGCTTACAAGGTGAGTAGACTTTGTCTCAATCGACTGGAACAGCAAACAATCCGGCAGGGTTGGCGCCAAGTCAATTGCTTCTTCCAAAGTGCTTGCTTTTTGCTGCTCTTCAGTCCTTCTTTAGGTTGGCAGGATCTAATTTCCTGGTGCCAGGGGCTCCCCTAGATATTAGATTTAGGGGTGTTAGGGGAGTGTAGGGTAATAGCCAATGGGCTACTGACCCCAGGGGTCACTGCGTCCTCTAAATGACCACTTCCTGTGGGAAGTTGGCATAACCCTGTCCCAGAGTTCCTAAGATTGCCATCACAAAGATGGCAGACGTCTGATTTTCGTCTTCACTTTAAGTAGCCCACTCTTAGGAGTGGAACTAGCTTGAAGGTGAATAAGCCTCTCAGAATACTAATTTTCCCACATGTCCTGGTGCGAAGTGGGCCCTGGACAAGAGAAGGGGGTTGGTGGGGAGGTCGGCATACTTTCCTGCGAGGGAAGCCAGATTTGCATACAAAAGGTGGTGGGCTCTTTGAAGCCCCCTGCCTTGGAATGCTAATTTGCGGGTCGTCCTGTGAGAGGGGGTGTAAACACCCTCTGCTGGAGCAGGCTTTGTTCCTGACCTCCTGAGAGAAAAGGCCCTCACCCCAGGGGGTCAGAAACTAGTCTGTGGTGGCAGGCTGGCTAGACCAGTCAGTCAGCACACTAGTGGTTGGTAGGTTTACAGGGGCCACCTCTTAGGTGCCCTCTGGGTGCATGTATTAATAAATCCATCACTGGAATCAGTGTGGGCTTATTAATATGAGATGTTTCATACCAAACATCTCTAGTTTCAGTGAAGCCATCATGTAGCTGGGGAAGTCATTGTGACCAGTGTCCAAGACATGTATTTAAAAAGGGCTTCCCTGTTCACTTGTACTGGCAGTAATTGAACTGGCAAGCACAGGGGCATATTTGCTCACACAGATAGGTCCACACATATCATATAATGCACCCTGCCTTAGGGCTGTAAGGCCTGCCGTAGGGGTGACTTACAAATATTACATGCGGTGTTAGGGGACATGGCACAAAGATGTGTGTCATGTCGTGTTTTCACTTTTTAGAGCACCTTGTCATGCAGCCTGCGGTGGCAGTCTGTATGAGTTTGGTGCTGGCTCCCTTACAGTGGCACATGATATCCGCAGCTCTTAGGGACCCTCTTTAGTTCCTGTGCCCTAGGTACCAGAGGTACCACACTTGCTAGGGACTCAGAGGTGCTAAAGGCCTGGTCACTTTGGGCTCAAGTGATCAGTTGTCTTGTTTTGGGGAAAGAACATTGGCACTGGGGACCTGGTTAGCAGAAACACAGTGCACTTCAGTCAAAGTTGCATCAAATACAGGCAAAAAGTTAGGGGTACTACTGCAACAAAAACCCAGTTTCCTACAAATAGCAGTGTTCAGCAACATTAAAGACACCCTGTAGGGATATGTAAGTCAAGAAATGCTCTCAAAGCCAGACAATTAAGGAGGAAGACACTAAAAGAGGTAGTGTGAGAGAAGAATGAGAGATGCTTACAAATAGTCCAAATGGAATAGTGGAGCCAGATTGAGTTTAAGAAGCAAGACTGTAGGAAAGTAGGATCTGCTTCTTATGGTTACCCCCACTTTTTGCTTGATGTGATACTGTTTTTGACTAGTCTGACTGGGATCCTGCTAATCAGGACCCCAGTCTATCTGCTTTCTCCCTAAACTGTTGTGTTCAGTACCTAGGTACATCCCAGATTGGATACTGGGGTACCCTTGTCAGTCCCTAGTATAAGGTACCCATGTACCCAGGGCATAGAGTACCCCAGAGGTCTCCCATGGGCTGCAGCATGTATTATGCCACCCATGAGAGACCATTCAAAATGGAACTAAAGGCCTGCAATTGCAGCCTGTGTAAGTTGGTGCATGCACCACTTACGAAAGATATAGGTTTACTATATCTAAGGGTCACTGCATTTAAAACCTATGTCACCCCTCTAGCAGGCCTTTACAATTCTGAGGGCAGGGTGCTTGGTTCTAAGTGAGAGGGTGCCCCTGCATGAGCAGGACACCCCTGCAGCCTACGGAGTCCATTCTCCCAGGTTGTCAGTGAAGCAGCCATATACTATATAGAGGGGCATCACGTGACCGCACGATGACCATCTCGAAAACGGCTGCAACGAATCCTATCATGTTTGGTATCAAACATGTTGGAATCATACCCTCACACCGTAAACAGTGTGGGAGGTATGATTCCAAGCACCGGGCGAGCCCTCCGTTAGGCTCTCAGTGTTCCTGGTACCAGCCTTCTAGTCCCGGACAGCACAAAATGGTTGCTGCCGACCAGAGACACATTTCTGCCCTCCTGCAGCTGAGCCAAGCTCGAGCAAGGGAAGGCAGAACAATAGGCATCGTGTCACAGGGAGGTGTGACCACCTCCCAGACAGGATTTAGTGTATTAGGGCTGGGTGGGTGTGCTTGCCAGCACCTGAAAGTCTGCATGAGGAGCACATTTGGTGTCCCTGTGCATAGTCCAGTTCAAACCAGTCCTGGGAGCCGTTGGCTCCCGCTCTGGCACAAAACTGGACAAAGGACATGGGAGTAACCTCCCTCCTGTCCAGACCCTCCCCTGGGAGGCTCCCCTGAATCTTCCCAACCCTCTCCTTAGGGTACTTAAGGGCTTACCTGGGTGTATGTAGGTCCCTAGATTCGTCGTGGACAAGATTCAGAACTGAAACAACTGCACTTCTATCGTCTGGATGTCGCTGGACTTCGTTTGGGCCTGACCTCGTCTCCCTTTCAGTCTGCAATCAATCAATCAAGCGTTTGTTAAGCGCGACTACTCACCCGTAAGGGTCTCAAGGCGCTGGGGGGGGGGTGGTTCGCAGGTTCCAGTCCATCAAGGAGGGGGTCTGTCAAAGAGCCAGGTTTTGAGGTTTCTTGCGAAGATGGGGAGCGATGTTGTCCGTCTGAGGTGGAGCAGAAGGGCGTTCCAGGCTCTGGCCGCGAGGAAGGAGAAGGAGTGGCCTCCCGATCTGGTCTTTCTGGTGCGGGGGACCACGGCGTAGGAGAGCTGGGCTGATCGTAGGGTCCTTTGGGGTGCGTGGAATTTGAGTCGGCTGTTCAGGTATGCTGGTCCGGTGTCGTGGAGGGCCTTGTGAGCGTGGGTAAGCATCTTGAAGGTGACTCTAGCTTCGATGGGGAGCCAGTGGAGTGTGCGCAGGTGCTGGGAGATGTGGCAGTGTCTTGGCAGGTCGAGGACCAGTCTTGCGGCGGCGTTCTGGATGTTCTGTAGCTTGCGGTGAGGTTTTTGTTTATTCCGGCGTAGAGTGCGTTGCCGTAGTCGAGTCTGCTGGTGACCAGGGCGTGAGTGACGGTCTTTCTGTGTTCGAGGGGGATCCATTTGAAGGTCTTATGTAGGAGGCGGAGGGTGTGGAAGCAGGAGGACGAGATGGAGTTGATCTGGCGGTCCATTTTGAGCTCGGAGTCCAGGATGATTCCCAGGTTGCGTGCGTGGTCCGTGGGGGTGGGTGGGCTTCCGAGGGCGGGGGGCCACCAGGTGTCGTTCCAGGCGTCGGGGTTTGGGCCCATGATGAGTACTTCTGTTTTGTTGGTGTTTAGTTGTAGGCAGCTGTTTTTCATCCATTTGGCGACGGCTTCCATGCCTTCTCGAAAGTTGTGTCTGGCGGTGTTGGGTTCGTTGGATAGGGAGAGGATGAGTTGGGTGTCGTCTGCGTATGACACAATGTTGAGTCCGTAGGTTCTGACGATGGGGGCGAGCGGAGCCGTGTAGACGTTGAAGAGCGTAGGGCTGAGGGAGGACCCCTGGGGGACTCCGCAGGTGGTTGGTGTAGGGTCCGAGAGGAAAGGGGGGAGTCTGACCCACTGCGTTCTGCCAGAGAGGAAGGAGCGGATCCAGTCGAGGGCCTTGTCTTGGATCCCTGCGTTGTGGAGTCTGCGTATTAGGGTGCGGTGAGAGACTGTGTCGAACGCCGCTGAGAGGTCGAGGAGGATGAGGGCTGCTGTTTCTCCTTTGTTCAGTAGGGTGCGGATGTCGTCTGTTGCAGCGAGGAGGGCGGTTTCCGTACTGTGGTTTTTTCTGAAGCCGGATTGGGTGGATTCAAGGATGTTGTGCTCTTCGATGAATGTGGCGAGTTGGCTATTGATGGTTTTCTCGATGACTTTCGCTGGGAACGGGAGCAGGGAGATGGGTCTGTAGTTTTTGAGGTCGGTGGGGTCCGCCGAGGGTTTCTTCAGGAGGGGGTTGATCTCGGCGTGTTTCCAGTCGTCGAGGAACGAGGCAGTTGCCAGGGAGCGGTTGATGGTGTGTCAGAGCATGGGTGCGATGGTGTCGAAAATGTGGTGGGGGAGGGGTCTGGGGGCCCCGGAGTGGATTGACTTCATCATCTTCAGTGTGTCTTCGGTGGTGAGGGCTGTCCAGTTGTCGATCGCTGGCTTCAGGGTGTCGGGGGTGGTTGGTGAGGGTTCAGTGTGTTGGTTGTCTTCATCGAAGTTGTCGTAGATGCTCTTGATTTTGTGGTGGAAAAAGGTGCTGAGTTTGTCGCAGAGGTCTTGTGAGGGTGGGATGTCGGTGGACTCGCTGGTGGGTTGGGCGAACTCCTTGATGATGTTGAAGAGTTCTTTGCTGTTGTGTGCGCGAGTGAAGATTCGGTCTTCAATCGCTTTTTTCCTCGTTTTTCTGATGAGTTGGTGGTGGGCGTTAGTGGCGGCTCTGAAGTTGTTGTGGGCTTCTGTGGATTTGGTGTTCCTCCAGGCCTTTTCAAGGTGGCGGCAAGTGCGACTGGACTCTTGAAGTTCGGTGGTAAACCAGCTGGCTTTCTTTGCGTGGGTGTTGTTGTTTTTCTTGAGGGGGGGCTATGGTGTTGGCGCTGTCTGAGATTCATCTGTGCAGGGTTCGGGCTGCGGTGTTGGGGGCGTCGTTTTCCGCGATGGTTGGGGTGGAGTTGCTGAGTGATGAGGTTAGCTGGTCGTCGGTGATTCTAGTCCAGTTTCTTCGTGGGAGCAGGTGCTGGTGTCTGTGGATGGTGGGTGTTCTGAAGGTGAAGTGGACGCATCGATGGTCAGTCCATGGGAGTTCAGTGGTGTGGCTGAAGGTGATGGAGTTTCCTGTTGTGAAGAGGGGATCGAGGGTGTGTCCTGCTGAGTGCGTGGGTTTGGTCACGATCTGGCGGAGTCCAATGTTGTGGAGGTTGCCCAGGAGGGATGTGGTGCTGGGGTCCAGTTGGTTGTCGAGGTGGAAGTTGAGGTCTCCCAGTAGGGTGTAGTTGGTGGATGCGATGGCATGCGGGGAGATGATGTCCATGATGGAGTTGGCGAAAAGTCCGCGGGGTCCAGGGGGTCGGTAGATGAGGGTTCCTCGGAGGGTGGTGGTAGGGCTGGCCAGTATCTTGAAGTGAAGGTGTTCCATCAGGTCTGTGGGCTCGTCGAGAGTGTGCTCAGGCGGAGGGTGGATTTGTGGACGATGGCGATTCCTCCTCCCAGGCGGATGGGGCGGTCCTTCCTGGAGATCTTATATCCTTGGGGAATGGCGATGTCCGGTCCCGAGGTGGTGTTGGTCCATGTTTCGGTGAAGAACGCTACGTCCGGGGTGGTGCTGTCGAGGAGGTTCCAGATTTCGGTGGCGTGTTTGTGGAGGGATCTGACATTGAGGAGATTGCATTGCAGGGTCTTCGGTTCGGTTGTATTCTTGAGGGCGGGTTGCGCTGGGTCCGTGGTCTTGGCGGTGCTGCAGGTGTGCCGGCAGCGGTGACAGCTGAAGGGTCCGTGGGTGTCGGCTGGTGATGCTAGCTTGCAGTTGTTGTTGCGTCCTGGGTTGAGAGCGTGGAGTGCCGCTGGGTCGTAGCGTTGGCGGTGCGGAGATCCAGGGTTCCTGGCGCTGGTCGCGGTCGGGCGCAGACGGGCTTGCCTTTAGTGGCCGCCATTCAGTAGGGGTTGGGGAGGGCTGGACAGCTGGGAGGCGGGAGCGGGGAGGGGAGCTGGATTGGGCCGGTCGCGCTGGTCGTGCTGGGGGGGGAGGGGCCGCAGGGGCAGCAGCGGCGGGGAAAAATGGGCAGAAAAAGGCAAAAGGAAAAAGGCAAAAAGAGAGGGAAAAGTGAAAATAAGGCAGCAAAAGTGCAAGAAGAGTGGAGGAAAGACACAGAAGGAGAGTGAAAGGGGGAGTTTGAGATGAGGTTAAAAAACGAGTGAAAACGGAGGAAAGACAAAAGGAGAGTGAAGGGGGAGATTGAATGAGGGAAAAACGAATGAAAAAGGAGGGAAGAGACAGAAGGAGAGTGAAGGGGGAGATTGAAATGAGGGAAAAACAGTGAAAAAGGAGAGAAAAAGCGGAGCGAGAGAAAGGAGACAGAGGTCCACTGGACCACCACAGATGAGGCGCAGGTAAAACCTGCAGGTGGAGGAGGGCCTCGAACACCAACACTCGAGAGTGCAGGAGCTCGGGGGAAGGCCTCCCTTAATGGTGGAGCTGCGAGGGAGGGAGAGCAATTTCACTGACAATGAGTCAGTGGTCTTGCTCGCCTGTCCCCGCAGCGGCCACCATTAAGTAGGGGTCGGGGAGGGCTGGACAGCTGGGAGGCGGGAGTGGGAGCTGGATTGGGCCAGTCGCGCTGGTCGTGCTGGGGGGGAGGGGCCACGGGGGCAGCAGCGGCGGGGAAAAACGGGTGGAAAAAGGCAAAAGGAAAAAGGAAAAAAGAGAGGGGAAAGTGAAAATAAGGCAGCAAAAGTGCAAGAAGAGTGGAGGAAAGACAGAAGGAGAGTGAAAGGGGGAGATTGAGATGAGGGTAAAAAACGAGTGAAAACGGAGGAAAGACACAGAAGGAGAGTGAAGGGGGAGATTGAATTGAGGGAAAAACAAGTGAAAAAGGAGAGAAAAAGCGGAGCGAGAGAAAGGAGACAGAGGTCCACTGGACCACCAGGGATGAGGCGCAGGTAAAACCTGCGGATGGAGGAGGGCCTCGAACACCAACACTCGAGAGTGCAGGGGCTCGGGGGAAGGCCTCCCTTAATGGTGGAGCTGCGAGGGAGAGAGAGCAATTTCACTGACAATGAGTCAGTGGTCCACGAGGGATTCTGAACTCAGACTTGTTGAGAGGGCAGCTCGGGCCTCGGGAGATGTAGATAACCACAACCTGTATTGTTGAACCCTTCAGAGTCCGCAGGAGCTCGGGATCTGCAGACCGGTCAGCAGTGTTGAGGTGCCTGCGAATGCAGGGAAGTGACTCCTTCACTTCAAGGGAGATTATCTTCAAGTGTCTGCTGCCTCGTCTGTGCCTGTGCACCATACAGGATCCGTGCAGGACCTGTGGAGCATCCAAGATACTTGAAGATAATCTCCCTTGAAGTGAAGGAGTCACTTCCCCGCATTCACAGGCACCTCAACACTGCTGACCGGTCTGCAGATCCCGAGCTCCTGCGGACTCTGAAGGGTTCAACAATACAGGTGGTGGTTATCTACATCTCCCGAGGCCCGAGCTGCCCTCTCAACAAGTCTGAGTTCAGAATCCCTCGTGGGGGCTGCATTAACCGAACCCCTGTGCACCGCATACTTTTGCAAGTACATATGCTTGTTGGCAACTCTGCAACAAGTGCATTGGACTCCAAGTAGCCCCAACCTCTAGCAACTTCTTCCACCAAGATCTTCAGCCACATCACCTCGTGGGCACCGTGGCCTGCTCCTTTTTGGTGAGCTGCTCGAGGTCCTCTCGCGATCCCTGTGCCTCCAGCCTATAGGTTCAATTGAGGGTCATCTTTGTTTTCCTTGTGCTCCCCTGAGTGCTCGGCCTGCCCTGACTCCCCTGTTTGTGGTGAGTCTCCTGGACCTTGCTGGTCCCAACCGTGCTCCTTCTTGACTTCCTGCGTGGGTTGCTTTTGCCAAGGCTTGTTGGTGCTCCCGCCGGACACTGACCCCTCAGCACTCGACATCCTTCGTGGGACAGCTCGTATCCGGGTCCTGGTCGCCCTCAGCGTCGCCTGGTCTTCGCAGCTGCAGAGTCAAGGTCACCGTTATCTTACCTGAAGCACGCGACATAGGAGGGCATCCGTCTTCCAAGTCTCCTGGTCACTCCTGAGTGACAGAGACACTGTCCCTTCTGCTTGCAAAAGATTGCATTCTGGTAAGACAAGCTGCTTTACACTCTTTCAAGACTAAGCCTGAAGGCTGCTCTCCACAGCTACCACTTGGATAGCTTTCTAAGGTTGTCTGAGACCTCTTAAATCACCATAAGGGCTGTCTGCACTGGTGCAAGGTACCCACTTACATCATATACCAGGCCAGCTTCTCACATTGGTGTGCAGCGGTTGGGATTCAAGCCTGCATTGTTTTACCAGATAAATATTTGTATTGATTAACTGAAAAACCACTAGTACCAGGCACATATAATAGAAGCTTAGAATAAGTAAGTTCTACTGAACTTGGGGTTGGGTAAGTCAAGGGTCTAGCACACCCTTTCTCCAACCTAAGAGTTTAGCTCCCACTAGGTTAGGTAGGTGCAACACCACACCTCACTTAGTATGTCTACTAAAGGAGATGCCAGTGGCTCTCTGCCAGAAAGATACAGTGAACTTTCATTCCAAGAACTCAAAGCGCTGTGTGCATCAAGAAAGCTGAAAACAGGGAGAAGTGCCAACACTCAACGCCTTGTAGAGGTGTTACTGTTGGATGACCTGAGGAAAGCTTCTGGGTCAGATGAACAAGACAGAGTGAGTGGGCCTGGAAATGAAGATAGGGCAGGAGGGGAACCCCTCTTTGACCTAGAATCAAACCCTGACCAGGGGAGCCTGTTGGCTCCCACCTGGACAATTCAGACCTCCCAGAGGAGAACACAGAGGGACAAGAGGATGCCCTCTTTCATCCTCCTGGGAAGGTGCAGAGTAGGCCAAGGAGGTCTAGATCCTCCTCTGTAGAATCCAGTGCTTCTAGACAGTCAGTAGGGACCTCCATTTCTAGTAAAGGAGGAAACTTTTTGGATAGGGAGTACCAAATGCTTGAACTTGAGAAAGCTAGGCTTAGGCTCAGGAAAGAGCAGTTGGCCCTTGACAGAGAGTCGCTAGAAGTCCAGAAGGCAAGGTAGAAATTGGGACTAGAGTCCCATGGTGGCAGCAACAGTGTCCCTAGAAATAAGGAACATTCCTTTGACAATAGAAACCTGAGCAAGATTGTCCCTCCATACCATGTTGGGGATGACTGCTTTAGAGAGGACCTGTAAAGTTCAGAGGGTCCCTCAAGAGCAGTGAGCAGCTATCTTGTGGCTCTCCTTTGCTGACAAAGGTAGAGATAAGCTCCTCACTGTTAGAGAAGAGGATGCTGACAATTACTTAGTTTTGAAGAGTGCTCTCATTGATGGGTTTGGCTTAACCACTGCACAGTACAGGACTAAGTTCAGAGACACCCAGAAGACACAGAATCAGGACTGGGTAGACTTTGTGGATAGCACTATTAAGGCTCTGGAAGGTTGGTTACTTGGCAGTAAAGTGCATAATTGTGATGGACTGTACAATTTGATTATGAGGGAGCAGATCCTTAATAATTGCCAGAATCAGCTATTGCATCAGTACCTGGTGGACTCAGATCTGACTTCTCCCCAAGAATTGGGAAAGAAGGCAGATAAATGGGTCAGAACCAGGGTGAAGCAGAAAAACCAGAACCATGGTGGTGACCAGAAGAAGCAAGATTCTTCAAAAGCTCAAGATGAGGGTGGGGACAAGGGTAAAAACAAAGAGTCTTCATCGGGGTCCCAAAAACCTGCATCTGGGGGGAGTCACAATCCAACAAGAGAAAAGGCAAAAAGAAACCTTGGTGTTACTTGTGTAAGGTAAAAACCCATTGGACAAAATATGCGGATTGTCCAAAAGCCAAGGAAGCTACTCCTACCACCACTGCCCCTAAGGCAACTGCTCCCACTAGCACAAGTACAAGTGGTGGTACAGGAAACAAAAGATTAGTGGGGTTAACCTTGGAATCTGAGGTGGGTTCTGGCTTGGTCAGAACTCCAGCTCAGGCTGTGCTAGTCTGTGATGGTGGCATGGATATTGCCACCTTACTTGTCAGTCCCAGTAACCTGGGCAAGTACAGACAACAGCCTTTGATCAATGGAATAGAGGCAATGGCCTACAGGGACACAGGGGCCAGTGTCACAATGGTGACAGAGAAACGTTTGTCTCCTGGACAGATCATACGTGGTGAAATGTACCAAGTGACCAATGCAAACAATGTCAGGACTGACCATTCCTTGGCAGTTGTTAATTTCAGCTGTAGAGGGGTTACTGGCCCTAGGAAGGTTGTGGTAAGTCCAGACCTACCAGTATATTGTTTGTTGGGCAATTATTTGGAGACATTAGCCTGGGCTGAAGTTGAATTTAGGACTCCTTCAGCAATGCATCTCTGCAGATGTGTTTGCTGTGACTAGGTCACAAGCCAAACTGACATCCACTGAACAGGCCCTGGATCCTGGAACAATGAACCAGGTGCCTTCCAAGAGCAGGAGGGGTGAGGCTGTGTCTTCCCCCCAGGCTCAGAGTTAGGATCAGTCTCTGGAGGGAGATGATCTCTGTCCCTGTGAAGGAACTGTCCCAGATGAGCTTGAGCCTGATCAGGTTGAGCTCTTGGGGACAGGGGGCCCTTCCAGGGCAGACTTGAGTTTGGAGCAGCAAATCTGCCCCTCTCTTGAACCCCTCAGACAGCAAGCTGCTGCTGAGGCTGCAGGGACTGTCCCACAGGATCTACTGGGATGAGGGACTCCTTTATTCAGAGGCTAGAGACCCTAAGCCTAGTGCTACCAGGAGGTGGGTTAAACCTCTGACGTTTAGTGGCTTCCTACTCATCCTTGCACATGACATTCCCCTGGCAGGACACCTAGGCCAAAGTAAGACATGGGACAGGCTTGTCCCTATATTTCACTGGCCTCACATGTCTAAAGACACCAAGGAGTTTTGTCGTTCCTGTGCAACTTACCAAGCCAGTGGTAAGGCAGGTGGCACCACAAAGGTCCCCCTGATGCCACTTCCAGTGTTGGGGGTTCCCTTTGAGAGGGTTGGGATTGACATAATTGGTCCCACAAACCCTCCTACAGCCTCTGGGCACAGTTACATTCTAGTGGTGGTGGACCATGCCACTAGGTACCCAGAAGCCATTCCCCTTAGGACCACTACAGCTCCTGTGGTGGCAAGGGCTCTCTTGGGAATTTTTTCCAGGGTGGGCTTCCCTACGGAGGTTTTAACTGACAGAGGTACAAACTTCATGTCAAGTTACATTACTGCAATGTAGAAGGAGTGTGGTGTGAATTACAAATTTACCAGGCCCTGATCCAGCGCTACTAATATAATTTCTTCTCCTGTGGACATAACATCCAGGTTGAAAACACTCTTTTTAACAACTATACCAATATGACGGTGGGGCCCATAACACCGCATATACATTCACTCACTCAAATATTCCCTGGATCCCATCCACTTTCACCTAGGAGAAAAAGTTAATGACTGCTGGAAGAGAACGGGATACCTTTTAAAGCTTGACAAGATGGTTTCTCAAATATCATACATAATCAGTTTTAATCCTGTCAGTTTCTAAGACATCAAGGTATTCCGCTCTTTGGTCGATGGACCAACTAGTAGGAATCAGTTGATGGTGATTAAGACCAGCTCAATCACATTTAAACTCATTAAACATTACACTTATTATTGAGCTAAAGAACCACAGACTCGTAGTTTTAATTGTAATAAAGTTTATCTACTTCTTTTAAATGCATGAATAAGTTTCAATTTTATTAATCAGTTTAATACGTTTAATATCATTATAAGAAATAACCTTTAAAAGAATTTTATGCATACCCTTTTAGATGAGAAATATAGTTCACCTCGGCAGACAAATTGCAGATCACAGCATAGAACTCCCAAAAACTGACTGTCTGTCCCGCTAAACAGGCTTCCTCGACGGACCACCTATACAGGTTTCCCGCAACGATCTCGTTCCTTCCCAGTCAGATTTAAAAGCAAAAAGTTTAATTATATTAAAAAGAAAATGGCCTATAGAAAATAGCAGCAGTTCTCCAGAGTCAACGTCCAGTGCTCAAAAATTATGTATGAATAGCGCTCCTCCTACTTAAAAGTAGGTCCTCTTATACCCTATTACTAGCTTACTAAACAGAAATGTTTCATTCTTTGGGAGCGAGATTCACGCTAATTGGTCCATTGGAGGGGTGGCAAGCATCTCCTCATTGCCCTCCTTGCTTAAACCGGTTCCGAAAATGTTTATAACTTTTGTCCTTTCTCACGGCTTTAGGACATTACTAATCCGATTGACAGTTCCTCACATGTATCTTCTTTTGTAACTTTATTTTAAACAGTTCATTGTTAATTCACAGCTGCATCTTTGGTTCTCATACATTCTCGCTGAGTCCTTTTTGGCACCCATTTGGTGACAGGTCACGCTGTCCTTGACTCGTTTCACTCTGGGCTTTACTTTCAAATCACGTGACATATTTCCGCAGCTTTCTTCCACTTGGAAGCCATTTTGCACTTGCGCATTAAGCTCATCTGCCTCGGCAGCCATCTTTACAGCGCGGCTTAACAGGCCCAAACGAACTATCATGAAAACAAACACAATCATAATTAAAACAAAGAAAATAACCCTTTTCGTTTCCCACCCGTCATTCTACGTACCCCGATTAGGTGTTACCTAGCAAAAGCGACGTGTAAAGCTATGTTTACTTACCATCCGCATTTCTTTAGCCACAATACAATTTTTCTACATAGCACAAATCATGCAACATTACTCTAATTAGTACGCAAACCATTATGTTAATATTATTTCACGTTGACAAATGTAAGTAGGTTAACTTTTGCACATAAATTGCGGTTACCACTTATAAAAGATGTCTATAAGAGACGTAAAGTGTTGATTAGTCATCAAAATAATTAATAGTATTAATTATTAGCATTAATATTAGGGGGTTCAAAAATTTCTTATTTACCTTGCTCCATCAACTCCCCCTTTGGTGATTTTTAATATCACCACAAAAACCCATGTTACACAAATTTACAGATAGCATGTTTTTTGTTCATTTGCTTCTGGTTAGTTTTACACATCAGTATCCCTTTCATCGTCTTTTTGTTCTCTCATACATACTTTCTTTTAGTTCTTCAAGTTCTATTTCACCTAATTCTCGTTCTCTTTCTTTATTTATCTTATTTTCTCTTTTCATTTTGTTTTGTCATTTTCTCCTTTTAATACATATAGCAACAAATTTCGCAAATAACACCACTTAAATTACTACTGTTGCTGATATCAAAACTTTCCCTACAATAGAACTACCTATTTCAGTGAACCATTTTGATATTGAGGAAAAACTCTTACCAAGTTTCTCCCAAGCATTTTCAACCTCCAGTGGAACAAGTTCTTTGTGCAAATTAGTAATATTCTTTATATACTTTTGTATATTTTCACTTTTATCTGGAATGTAAGTGCAACAATGTTGGACTTTCAGCATTCCACAGACTCCTCCCTCTTTTGCCAAAGAATGTCAAGGGCAAGTCGATTTTGCATCACCATAGCTCTCATGGCAACCATCTCGGTATTTACCATCAAGAACCCTCCAGCAGTATTCGTTGATAAACGATCTACTACTGTGGACAATTTTCGAATTTTAAATGCATTCAAAGATATTCCCACTGCTGGTATCATTGCTCCAAAAATGTCACCCACTATTTCTGAAAAACTTTCCCTCTTTCTACGTGTGAATGTTTCACCCATTTCGTGTGTTCCTTTTTCTTCTCTATCTACATGAAAGATTTGTGGAAAGACCAGGCTGAAGTAGCACGACCCATCCCAATGGTCCGGCAACCTGTAATAAGCTCTGTTTCCACAAATATAATAGATCCCTGGAAATATTGGATCTTTTCCTCCTTTGAATCCCCATCCTCCTAAAATTTTATAATTGTCTCGGCAGTCACTGGAACCCACGAAATAGTTGTCATACCTAGTTCTATTTCTACTAATGCACAACTTTCCCTGTTGGGGCCAATCTAAAGTCATAGCTACATTTGTCTTTTTCTTATCATTACTTTCTCCTTCAAATGTCCAAAGGGGTGTTTTCATCTCTTCCTCTACTACTTTTCATTGAAATTTGACTCTTCTACTTTCTACCATTTCTAAAAATACATTTTCCTCTTTCTTTAACTCACAAGTAAGGTTGTGTTTAACTACATCATCTAATGTCAAATCTTTATTTTCTAAGAAAAATTCACCAAACATCTTTGCTACTTTCGCCTTGTTCAATTCAGGAATTATAGGAATTTTTGCAAAAATCTTATTTATGTCAGTGTAATAATATTCTAATCTACCTGTTTTATAAAACAAACTAGCTAAAACACTACATGTTATTCCATACGTCAAAGGAAGGTGATGATAGGTCACACCTTCTGAAACAGACGCAGGTAATTGCATACAAACATAACAATCTCTTACATCCATTGTTTCTACATATTCATATAATAATTTTGTGAAAACATGCTTTGAAAAATCTGTTATAGATCTATCCTTATGTAACTCTGCACTATCTATTAATGTTGCTGTATTCTGTATGTTAACTTCCTTATCCTTCTTTGTGTTGTTCTCTAATATGGACGTTTCTTCTACAGCTAATCTAATTGGAATGGTGATTGCTAAAATAAGCCATACAAACATTAATAATCCTGTACAAAAGAAACACATTCTACACCATCTACGTAAAAACGCACATCTATTCTCTGTGTTTACCATCTTATTCTATTACCTAAATATATATATTTGTACAGTAAATGTGTCACCACACCTCAGAATGACGTTTCAGCCACTCTACTCTCTCACTTTGTCTCGTTTGGTACTCTCTTTAGTTCCTCTCAGAACTCTTTCTTGTCTTATTCAGGTTTTTAATGTCCAGTCCGGCTTTTTCTTTTCAATCTCTTCAAACTTGTTGCACTTCACTTTCACCCATTGGTTTGTAGCTTTCTTCGGTGTTATCGTGAGTGATTTCTTCTTCTTTGATATCAGTCAATGCGATGTATAGCCATTCAGGTGACTTATATTTTAAATTAGCTTTCTTTACTCTTTTTGTTTTCTGCAATTGTTTTCCACTTTGTTTTCCTTGTTCCTTTTGACTTGTTATCTCATTTACTTGCTCTGCATTATCTCTGTTTATCTTTATGATTTTATATCTTAATCTTTTGACTTCGTGGGGCCAATTATCTCTTTTTCTCGGCCTTTTCGGTTCACTTTCTTTTTCTTCTCGTTCAGCTCTCCAAGTTCTTTTTCTTGGTCCTAGTCTCTGTTTTCTCTCTCCCTCACTTTCTTCTGATTCTGTTTCAGACCTTACTTCATTTCCTCTTATTTTGAACTTTATGATTTCACCTTCTTTGTCTAGCTCTTCTTCTTCCTGTGTCTTTTCTGTTCGATCACTTGTTTCTATCCCTCCTCGAGGTTCTTCCGAATTTTTGTTGATCTCTCTGTTTCTATATTTCCCTGTTCTTTTGTTTGTTGGTCTGTCCCTATTGCTCCTCGGTGTTCTTCCGGTTCTTCTATCTCTCTATTTGAATCTATCCCTCCCTTGTCTAATTTGACAATTTTTGAAGGATTTTTACCATAACTTGTGCTTGGCTGATCACTGTCACTGTCTCTTTGTTCAGTTTCTTCGTTTATGATGTCATTGTTCCATTTATTCTTTAGCTTTTCATCACAATCTGATTGATCTGTATCAGATGCTGAACTGGTGTCTGATATTTCCAGATGTCGACTTACAGGTCGATCTTCAAGTTCTGGAACTTTTGTTATTTCAAATTCTTCTCCGGTTGTTAGACTTGTACCTGGGTCTTCCAGATGTCGACTTACAGGTCGATCTTCAGGATCTGGAACCCTGTTTGTTTCGTCTTCTGCATTGGATGCTGAACTGGTATCAGATATCTCCAGATGTCGACTTACAGGTCGAGCTTCAGGATCTGGAACTCTGATAGTGTGGCTGGCATGTACCCAGTTTTTCACTCCTGCACATTTGACTGCAGTTGTTGTCACCAGGATCACTTGTCGTGGTTGGTCCCAGCGAGGAACCAAACAGGTTCTTCTTCTGTGGACTTTTATGCGGACCCAATCTCCTGGACTCAAATCATGAGCTGGTTTTCTTTCAAGAGTGGTCGCATCCGGTCCAACCTGATGAAACACAGAATGTACCACATCAGCTAATCCTTTGCAATAATCCATCACGAGATCATCAGTTATAGTCAGCAGTTTGTTGACAGGTACATGTGCTTGTCTCATTGCTCGTCCCATGATTATTTCGTGGGGACTCAGACCTGTTTTTCTATCAGGTATGCTTCTAACAGTCATTAGTACCAGTGGAAGGGCATCTGGCCATTTGAGTCCTGTGGCTTGACACATTTTCCCTAACCTATTCTTTATTGTTCCATTCACTTGTTCTACCACTCCAGAAGCCTCTGGTCTGTATGCACAATGCAATTTCTGTTGAATACCAAGAGCCTCACATATCAATTGAATTAGTTCGTTTTAAAAATATGTTCCTCTATCTGTTTCAATCGTTACTGGAAAACCGTACCTTGGAATGAATTCTCTCAGCAAGAGCTTAGCTACTGTATTCCCATCATTCCTTCTGGTCAGATAGGCTTCCACCCAACGAGAAAACAAACAAACGACCACAAGAAAATACCTCAGTCTATTGCTTGGGGGCATTTCTATGAAATCCAGTTGCATTCTCGTGAAAGGACCTCCCTCTAGTCCTATTGTTCCTAAACTCGCCACTGTTTTCCTTCCTGGATTTATCTGTTGGCAGATAAGACATCTTTGACAAAGACTTTCAGCTATAGCTCTGAATTTTGGGTTATACCATGTTTGTCTAAAAAGTCGGATCATGGCATCCCTTCCAATATGAGCTTGTCCATGGTACATCCGTGCCATGTTAGAAATCATGCTATCAGGCATAACTGGTCTTTCATCTCTATAAACCCAAACATCATCTTCCTCCCTTTTCCTGCATCCTGCTTTTATCCAGCTATCTTTTTCCTCATCATCTGCAGCTTCTTGTAATTGTCTCACCTCATCCCATGTTTCGATAATGTTAGTAAACAGCAAAGGACATGAAACATGCTCTCTTTCTCTTCTCCTGTTCAACGAGACTACATTTTTGGCACAATACTGAGCTATTTCGTCAGCATACTTGTTGCCCACAGTTATATAGTCTTCCCCATTTTTGTGCGCAGTACACTTTACCACTGCAATCTGTTTAGGCAGCTGTATCTCCTCAAGTAATTTCTTCACAAACTCACCATTTCGAATTGGAGTTCCTGCAGACGTCAAGAAACCGCTTTGGGAAAAGATCTGCCCAAAATCATGGACCACTCCGAAGCCATACTGGCTATCCGTGATCACTGTGATTCGAACATTCTTTCCCAGTTTGCATGCCTGAATTAGAGCAATCAGTTCAGCCACTTGGGCGGAACGTATCCCTCTCAAACAAGATGCTTCCATTATTGCAGCTACTGTACATACAGCATATGCTGCACTCAAAACTCCTTCACTTGTCCTCAAACATGAGCCATCCACAAACATCACATAATCTGATTCTTTTAAAGGCTCATCTCTGATATCTGGCCTTGGTTTTGTACAGTATTCAAGTATGTTCAAGCAATCATGGTCAACCTCATCTTTGTCTGTCACACTCCCTTCATCCGGCAATGATGTCGAAGGATTCACGCTTGTGCATGTATCAATGGTTACATTTTCTGCACTTAAAATCACTTTTTCGTACCTAGTCAGCCGACTATGTGTCATGTATTGAGTTTTGGTTCTTGTCAAAAGAATTTCAACCGAATGAGGAACATATACTCTCAGTGGGTATCCCATCACAATGCCTTCACTTTGTTCCAGACTCTCACAAGTAGCAGCTACTGCTTTCAGACATCCAGGCAACACTTTTGCTACCGGGTCTAAAACAGCTGAAAAATATGCAATAGATCTTTTCATATTTCCATGTTTTTGTACTAACACTGAAAATGCACACCCATCTCTCTCACTACAATACAGCTCAAATTCTTTTTCATAGTCAGGCATTCCCAATGCCGGTGCTTCACACAGTCTCGCTTTTAGTTCTCTGAATGCCTTCATTTCTTCATCATTCAATTCAAACGGATCTTTAACATCCTTTTTTGTCAATCGCTGTAATGGTTTCGCAATTAGTGAAAATCCACTTATCCACTGTCGACAATATCCAACCATTCCCAGGAGCATTCTCACCTCTCTTTGTGTCATTGGAGCTCTCATTCCTCGGATAATTTTTATTCTCTCAGTCGTTACCTTTCGCACTCCTTTTTCAATTTTATGACCTAGGTATTGAACCTCTTGTTGACAAAACTGTAATTTTGATGGGGACACCTTATGTCCTCCTCCTGCTAAATGGTTCAGTAAAGCAATTGTGTCAGTAACACATGCTTCTCTAGTTTTTGATGCCACCAGTAGGTCATCAATATACTGAACCATCACAGATTTTTCAGGCATTTTTAAATCTTCCAATGATTTCTTTAGGATCTGATTAAAGATCGAGGGACTCTCTGTATACCCCTGAGGAATTCGGCACCATGCCAAAATACGCTCTCCGAACCTGAACGCAAATAATGGCTGGCTATCTGGATGTAACGGGATAGAGAAAAATGCATGGCACAAATCAATGACAGTGTACCATTCCGCCTCATGTGGAATCTGATACAGTATTACAGCAGGGTTTGGTACAATTGGACAACAAGGAACGACAATTTTATTAACCTTTCGTAAATCTTGCACTATTCTATATGTTCCATTTAGCTTTTTCAATCCCATTATAGGCGAATTACATGGACTGCTCATTATTTCTTTCAAAATTCCTTGTTCAATCATTTTATTTATTACAGGTGTTATTCCTTCAATGATTTCTGGCGTCAATTTATATTGTGGAGTATTTGGGTAATTTGTTCCTTCTTTAACAGAAATTTTAACAGGGTCTACTCCTCTCATTAACCCAATGTCTTCGCCTGTAAAATCCCATACCTCCTGTTTGACTGTTTCTTTTAACTCAATTGGAATTTTCTCTACATCGAACACAGGAAACATGTCATTCACTCCTGGCTCTAATTCTGCCATTGTCATTTTATACAATACATCTTCATCTGGTGTCTGAAATGCAATCCCATCCGGAGTACAATAGATGGTGCAATTCATTTTGCAAAGTAGATCGCGTCCAAGTAAATTTACAGGACTGCAATCACACACCACAAATCGGTGCATTTCTCTGAATGGTCCAATTTTTACTTCTACTAATTTAGTAAGTGGCGCCTTAATTTGCTGATTTGAGACACCAATGACTTGGATATATTCACCTGAGAGAGGAAGGTTTGGAATTTCCGCTGATCTGACAGTAGAACGGGTAGCTCCAGTGTCCACAAGGAATGTTACATTTGCACCATTCACTTCTCCATCCACAAATGGACCTGCCTGATCTACCTCTAGAGTTGCGCCAAGTACGCACTCTTCCTCCTCTCCTAGGCACCGTCATAAACTTTCATCCGATTCATTCCCATCCTGTCGTAACCAATACTGCGTTATTGCAGCTGCGCGCGGCAATTGTGTTACCTGCTCTCCTCCGTAGAATCCTGGCTCTGCACTGTATCTCTGTGGATTTACACTCTTGGGAAGTGGTGGTTGTGGCACCTGACTCTGCTGAGTAACTACCTGCGGTTGCTGCTGCTGTTGGTAACTCACCTCACTCTGCACCTGTGGATTTAATGATTGATTTTCTGTATTAGCTTTTGGAGGAAATTTACACTCGTTTCTCCAATGCCCTAACTTTCCGCAGTTGTGGCATGGCCACTTCTTCTTTGCTTCTTCTATACTCATTTGGCCTTTGCCTTTACCTATATTCGGTTTGGATTTAGTTTGTCCTGTCTCATTACCCTGATTATTCAGTTGAGCTTCTTGTTTTTCTGCAACTTTCACTTGTGCCCACATTGCTTTCTCCTTTAATTTACGCTGTCTACATTCAATGTCATTACTACAATACTTGGCATACCTCAACACTTCATCCACTGTACTATTCTGCCAGCATATCATATGCTGTTTAATCATTTCGCTTATTTCTGGTTTCAATCCATAAACAAATCTATATACAAAATGACTCATGTCCTTCTCATTCAGAGTCTCATAACCGCTATACTGTTTGAAAACCAAAAGTAGCCTCTCATAGTAGGCATGTACAGACTCCTTACTCTCCTGCGTAGTTCTGTCAATTTTTACCCAATCAGTTTCTTTGGGTGGAATTTTGTTTTTCAAAAAGGTAATAACCTGTTCATATTTCCTCATCACTTCTGGTCCTGGCGCTACTGTCTTTGCGTCTCTTGGGTATTCTACAGTTGGCCAATCAATGGTAATTTTACATTCTGTCCATAAATCGGCTGGTACTACAATGTCAAATAACCCATCCAAATCTACCCATAACACCTTCGAAACTTTGACAAACCTTTCCACTTGTCTGTACCATTCTACAGGTTTTTCTCTCAATTTTGGAAAGTCATTTGTAAATGACAGTATATCTTGTCTGGACCAAGGGACATGTACATAACTACCTCCTGGGGTTTCTCTCATCGGATACTCCCTTACAACTGATTCCTTGTCTGTCACTGCAAACGCCAAAGACGCTTTATCTGTTATTCTCTCATTCCTTTTAGTCCATCTGCTTCTCCATCTGTCCACATCACCCCATTTTCTCAATAAAACAATCAGTTCTTTTATCTGTGTTAAACGTCCTGATGTGTTCAGATTTTCTATATCTTTCTCACAAAAATCTACCCTATATACTTTCTGCAAACTCCTGATTTTTACAAATTCTACTCCTAGTTCATTCGCTGTCTCTTCCAATTTGTCATGTAGATTTCTAGCTCTCCAAGTAATGCTCTTGCACAAGAACATTATCTCGTCGTCCTGGTATGTTTTCAATTTTTCTGTACCAATAGTCCCTAAAATTAATTCTTCCATATCTATCTTTAGCCTAATTACATCTAATGGTTTCGGTTCTGTCTCTTTCTTTTGCAAGTTTCTCATCCATTCACTTAATTCGCCTGGAGTTGGACCTACAGGTGTGCTATTTATTTCTATCCAATTTCTATTCCTCTCTGGTGTTTCTGATGCAGACTCGGTTCCCATAGGAATCCTCCTTATCTCACTCTCGTTTACTGTCAGGTTAGTAGGTGGGCTCGGTCTATATAAACTGACCAAATTTCTTGCCCCTTCATTTTCTAGTTCCATTCCTTCTCTCATTCTTTGCAAATTTGAGTTCATGGGGATGACTAGGGAATGCTCATCTATTTTCTGGTTCTCAAAAACTGGTATTACTGGTCCTATTGTCACTGGCACAGTCACAGCTTCCATGTTCATTGTTAACTCTCTTATTTTCTCAGTCAATTCTTTTGTAGTTTTTGCTAATTCGGCTGCATTGTCACTGTTAACTTTTTCACTTTGTGGGGTTTTTAGCTGTTCATTTGACCTATTTATCTCGTATCTTCGTTCTGGACTTTTATTCCTCCCAGTTTCCATTGGCGGTGCATTGGGTGTCACCACCGCAGAATTCTGTTGATATGGAGGTGGGTTTCTGTTTAAAATGTCTTCCAGCAACTCATCCTCTGTCTCGCTACCTCCATACCCATACCTTTCTGTAACTGTATGTTTCTTTTTCTCTGCACACTTCTTTCCTGTACCCTCTTCAACTGTAAAAGCTGGAAACAACCCTTCTGTCATATTAGCATATCTCCAACGCTTCATTCTGTCCTCATGATTCACCCCCCACAACCTTCCAGGAACTAAACTATGATTCTTTGCACCTCTGTACCTTTCTCGTTCATACATCTCGTCTTCCCACTCACCTAACGCTTCAAACTGTGTCGGTCTAGGTCTTGGCTCAAGCTTCGTCATCGTCTCTCTCAAATTTCGAAGTACCGCTATGCTAAACGAACCATTCTCTGGAAAACTCAATACTCCATCATTCCGAGTATATTTTGTCCAATTTTCTAACCAAATGCAAGTATGATAACCGTATTTCAGCATCATATGCGAAGCTGGTGTTTTCGGCAGAGGAATTACCTGTCCCTCTCTAGTCACTACCTTTTTGTCTTTCTTAAAGAAGTTCTTAATTTTCGCCATCCTTGACGGTTTCTCTCTACCATATTCATAATAAGCCATTCTTCACAATTTCCTTTCCTTCTGCAAACCCGTAACTCCGCTCTGATCTCTATGTGCTATTCGGACCTATCCCAGCGCTTCTCACACCAACGCACCAATCCGAAGCCTCTACGTCACTGCTTTTCAGACCTATCTCAGCGCGTCTCACACCAACGCACCAATCAGGGCGTTTTCCGTGTTTCTACTGTACTGGCCAATCCCAGCGCGGTCTTTTGTCAACGTCAGTTCTACTCCTGACCCCTCCTTTACAAAATTTATCGGCAGTTCTTTTTCTTGACTAAATCTTATTAGTCACAACATAAAACACATTTCCATTGTCTGTTTTCGCTAAGCAAAAGTGATAGTTTACTCTATCGTACTAGAATACAGTTTCGTTCGATAAGTGTAGCACTTCCCTCTACCTTACCCTTCTTTCAAGCAAGAGGTAAACCCATTTCTCTGGGGATAAAACACATGTGGAGACTACACTGCTCCTGAGAATTAAGGCCAGAGTTTCACAAGAAAACCGGTTGCTATTTCACTCATACACGTTTTATACAGAAAATGTCCCTATCATAACACAACCTGTGTTATCACCAATTTGAAAACCCAGACAATGCACTATTCCATGTGACTTCTCTTGCCACACGTGTCCACTTCCTACTTCCCGGAAGCTTCAAAATTTTCAACTTACATATAACGTAATACAACTCAACATGAAGTGTTAGACATGAAATAATCAAAAATCAATAATCAATAATCACCAAACTAATCTATAGTAACCATAACTCTGCTACCAAGAAATCTGATCCAGCGCTACTAATATAATTTCTTCTCCTGTGGACATAACATCCAGGTTGAAAACACTCTTTTTAACAACTATACCAATATGACGGTGGGGCCCATAACACCGCATATACATTCACTCACTCAAATATTCCCTGGATCCCATCCACTTTCACCTAGGAGAAAAAGTTAATGACTGCTGGAAGAGAACGGGATACCTTTTAAAGCTTGACAAGATGGTTTCTCAAATATCATACATAATCAGTTT
Source organism: Calotriton arnoldi (assembly GCA_963921515.1). Classification (NCBI taxonomy): domain Eukaryota; kingdom Metazoa; phylum Chordata; class Amphibia; order Caudata; family Salamandridae; genus Calotriton; species Calotriton arnoldi. The sequence continues at coordinate 233,853 of CAWUFW010017884.1, forward strand.
TAATCCTGTCAGTTTCTAAGACATCAAGGTATTCCGCTCTTTGGTCGATGGACCAACTAGTAGGAATCAGTTGATGGTGATTAAGACCAGCTCAATCACATTTAAACTCATTAAACATTACACTTATTATTGAGCTAAAGAACCACAGACTCGTAGTTTTAATTGTAATAAAGTTTATCTACTTCTTTTAAATGCATGAATAAGTTTCAATTTTATTAATCAGTTTAATACGTTTAATATCATTATAAGAAATAACCTTTAAAAGAATTTTATGCATACCCTTTTAGATGAGAAATATAGTTCACCTCGGCAGATAAATTGCAGATCACAGCATAGAACTCCCAAAAACTGACTGTCTGTCCCGCTAAACAGGCCTCCTCGACGGACCACCTATACAGGTTTCCCGCAACGATCTCGTTCCTTCCCAGTCAGATTTAAAAGCAAAAAGATTAATTATATTAAAAAGAAAATGGCCTATAGAAAATAGCAGCAGTTCTCCAGCGTCAACGTCCAGTGCTCAAAAATTATGTATGAATAGCGCTCCTCCTACTTAAAAGTAGGTCCTCTTATACCCTATTACTAGCTTACTAAACAGAAATGTTTCATTCTTTGGGGGCGAGATTCACGCTAATTGGTCCATTGGAGGGGTGGCAAGCATCTCCTCATTCCCCTCCTTGCTTAAACCGGTTCCGAAAATGTTTATAACTTTTGTCCTTTCTCACGGCTTTAGGACATTACTAATCCGATTGACAGTTCCTCACATGTATCTTCTTTTGTAACTTTATTTTAAACAGTTCATTGTTAATTCACAGCTGCATCTTTGGTTCTCATACATTCTCGCTGAGTCCTTTTTGGCACCCATTTGGTGACAGGTCACGCTGTCCTTGACTCGTTTCACTCTGGGCTTTACTTTCAAATCACGTGACATATTTCCGCAGCTTTCTTCCACTTGGAAGCCATTTTGCACTTGCGCATTAAGCTCATCTGCCTCGGCAGCCATCTTTACAGCGCGGCTTAACAGGCCCAAACGAACTATCATGAAAACAAACACAATCATAATTAAAACAAAGAAAATAAGCCTTTTCGTTTCCCACCCGTCATTCTACGTACCCCAATTTGGTGTTACCTAGCAAAAGCGACGTGTAAAGCTATGTTTACTTACCATCCGCATTTCTTTAGCCACAATACAATTTTTCTACATAGCACAAATCATGCAACATTACTCTAATTAGTATGCAAACCATTATGTTAATATTATTTCACGTTGACAAATGTAAGTAGGTTAACTTTTGCACATAAATTGCGGTTACCACTTATAAAAGATGTCTATAAGAGACGTAAAGTGTTGATTAGTCATCAAAATAATTAATAGTATTAATTATTAGCATTAATATTAGGGGGTTCAAAAATTTCTTATTTACCTTGCTCCATCAACACCCTATCATCCTCAATGCAATGGGATGGTTGAAAGCTTCAACAAAACCCTCAAGGGCATGATCATGTGCCTCCCAGAAAAGCTTAGGCGAAAATAGGATGTTCTTCTGCCCTGCCTTCTCTTTCCCTACAGAGAGGTCCCTCAGAAGGGGGTTGGCTACAGCCCTTTTGAACGTCTGTTTGGGCATCCAGTTAGGGGTTCCTTGTGTTTGGTGAAGGAGGGATGGGAGTAACCTCTCAAACCTCACAAACAAGACATAGTGGACTATGTACTTGGTCTCCGCTCCAGGATGGCTGAGTACATGAAGAAGGCAAGCAAAAATCTGGAGGCCAGTCAAGAATTGCAAAAAGCTTGGCATGACAAAAAGGCTGTCCTGACTGTTTACCAGCCAGGCCAGAAAAAGTGTGGGTGTTTGAGCCTGTGGCCCCAGCAGCTCTCCAAGATAAATGGAGTGGACCCCACACTATCATTGAGCAAAAAGGTGAGGTCACCTATCTGGTGGACCTTGGCACTCCCAGGAGGCCCAACAGGGTGCTCCATGTGAACAGGCTCAAACCTTTTGTAGACAGGGCTGACAAGGGCTTGCTAATGGCAACTGATGAGGGACAGGAGGAAGAGAGTGACCCTCTCCCTGATCTCCTCTCACTGAACCCTGATGATGGGTCAGTTGATGGTGTAGCCTTGGCAGGCAGCCTCACTGACCAACAGCAGATTGATTGCAGGAAGGTCCGCAATCAATACAGGCATATGTTTTCTTTGACACCCAGTCAAACCACCTGGTGTACCCATGAAGTGGACACAGGTGAGAGTATACCTGTCAAGAATTAAATCTACAGGCAGCCTGACCATGTCAGATATTGCATCAGGACAGCGGTCCAAAAGATGCTAGACTTGGGAGTAATTGAGCCCTCAGATAGCCCTTTGGCTAGTCCAGTGGTCTTGGTGCCAAAACCTCACACCCAGGGTGGTAAGAGAGAAATGAGGTTTTGTGTTGACTACAGGGGACTCAATGCAGTCACTAGGACTGATGCTCATCCAATTCCTAGGGCAGATGAGCTTACAAACACTTTGGCCTCAGACAAGTTCTTGAGCACATTTGATCTGACTGCTGGCTATTGGCAAATCAGACTAGCTGAGGATGCCAAACCAAAATCAGCATTTTCAACCCCTAGTGGGCATTATCAATTTATTGTGATGCCCTTTGGTTTTAAGAATGCACCTGCCACATTCCAAAGGCTGGTGAATAAAGTTCTCACAGGTCTGGAAGCCTATAGTGCAGCATATCTTGATGATATGCCTGTCTTTAGCTCCACCTGGGAGGATCACCTGGTCCACCTGAAGAATGTTTTGGAGGCTCTGCAAAAAGCAGGCCTCACTATCAAGGCTACTAAGGGCTAGATAGGGCAGAGCAAGGTTGGATACTTGGGCCACCTTGTGGGTAGAGGCCAGGTTCAAGCACTTCAGAGCAAAATCCAGACCATAATGGACTGGGTTGCTCCAACTACCCAGACTCAGGTCAGAGCTTTCTTTGGCCTGACTGGGTATTACAGGAGATTTGTAAAAGGATATGGGTCCTTAGTGATTCCCTTGAATGATCTCACCTCTAAGAAAATGCAAAAGAAAGTTTATTGGACAGTTAACTGTCAGAAGGCATTTGATGATCTCAAGCAGGTCATGTGCACTGCTCCTATTCTGCAGAGTCCTGACTATTCCCAGCAATTTATTGTCCAAACAGATGCATCTGAGTTGGGGGAGGGGCTGTGTTGCCACAACTTAATGCAGAGGGTCAGGATGAACCAGTAGCTTTTATTAGCAGAAGGTTGACCCCCAGAGAGAAACGTTGGTCAGCTATAGAGAGGGAAGCCTTTGCTGTGGTCTGGGCCCTGAAGAAGTTGAGGCCATACTTGTATGGCACTCACTTCATTGCTCAGACAGACCATAAGCCCCTCTTATGACTAAAACAGATGAAGGGTGAAAACCCCAAACTTTTGAGGTGGTCCATTTCCCTACAGGGGATGGACTATACAGTGGAACATAGACCTGGGAGTAACCATGCCAATGCAGATGGACTCTCCAGATATTTCCACTTAGAAAGTGAAGACTCAACTGGGCAAGGTTAGTCTCATCTCCTTACATTTGGGGGGGGGGGTTGTGTAGGAATGCAGGATCTGCTTCATTTGGTTACCCCCACTTTTTGCTTGATGTGATACTGTTTTTGACTAGTCTGACTGGGATCCTGCTAGTCAGGACCCCAGTCTATCTGCTTTCTCCCTAAACTGTTGTGTTCAGTACCTAGGTACATCCCAGATTGGATACTGGGGTACCCTTGTTAGTCCCTAGTATATGGTACCCATGTACCCAGGGCATGGGTACACCACAGGTCTCCCATGGGCTGCAGCATGTATTATGCCACCCATGAGAGACCAATCAAAATGGAACTACAGGCCTGCCATTGCAGCCTGTGTAAGTTGGTGCATGCACCACTTACGAAAGATATCGGTTTACTATATCTAAGGGTCACTGCACTTAAAACCAATAAGTCACCCCTCTAGCAGGCCTTTACAATCCTGAGGGCAGGGTGCTTGGTACTAAGTGAGAGGGTGCCCCTGCATGAGCAGGACACCCCTGCAGCCTACGGAGTCCATTCTCCTGGGTTGTCAGTGAAGCAGCCATATACTATATAGAGGGGCATCACGTGACCGCACGATGACCATCTTGAAAACGGCTGCAACGCATCCTATCATGTTTGGTATCAAACATGTTGGAATCATACCTCCATACCGTAAACAATGTGGGAGGTATGATTCCAGGCACCGGGAGAGCCCTCCGTTAGGCTCTTAGTGTTCCCGGTATCAGCCTTCTAGTCCCAGATAGCACAAAATGGTTACTGCCGACCAGAGACACATTTCTGCCTTCCTGCTGCTGAGCCAAGCTCGAGCAGGGGAAGGAAGAACAATAGGCATACTGTCACAGGGAGGTGTGACCACCTCCCAGACAGGATTTAGTGTATTAGGGCTGGGTGGGTGCGCTTGCCAGCACCTGAAAGTCTGCATGAGGGGCACATTTGGTGTCCCTGTGCATAGTCCAGTTCAAACCAGTCCTGGGAGCTGTTGGCTCCCGCTCTGGTACAAAACTGGACAAAGGACATGGGAGTATCCTCCCCCCTGTCCAGACCCTCCCCTGGGAGGGGCCCCTGAATCTTCCCAACCCTCTCCTTAGGGTACTTAATGCCTTACCTGGATGTAGGTCCCTAGATTCGTCGTGGGCAAGATTCAGAACTGAAATCACTGCACTTCTACCATCTGGGCACTCTGGACGTCGCTGGACTTCGTTTGGGCCTGACCTCGTCTCCCTTTCAGTCTGCTGCCTCGTTTGTACCTGTGCACCATACAGGATCCGTGCAGGACCTATGGAGCATCCAAGACACTTGAAGATAATCTCCCTTGAAGTGAAGGAGTCACTTCCCTGCATTCGCAGGCACCTCAACACTGCTGACCGGTCTGCTGATCCCGACCTCCTGCGGACTCAGAAGTGTTCAACAACACAGGTGGTGGTTATCTACATCTCCCAAGACCCGAGCTGCCCTCTCACCAAGTCTGAGGTCAGAGTCCCTCGTTGGGGCTGCACTAACCGAACCCCTGTGCACTGCGTACTTTTGCAAGTGCATATGCTTGTTGGCAACTCTGAGAGAAGTGCTTTGGGCTCCAAGTAGCCCCAACCTCCAGCAACTTCTTCCACCAAGATCTTCAGCCACATCGCCTCGTGGGCACCGTGGCCTTTTCCTTTTTGGTGAGCTGCTTGAGGTCCTCTCATGATCCCTGTGCCTCTGGCCTGTGGGTCCAATTGAGGATCATCTTTGTTTTCCTTGGGCTCCCCTGAGTGCTCGGGGCCTGCCCTGACTTCCCTGCTTGTGGTGAGTCTCCTGGACCTTGCTGGTCCCAAACGTGCACCTTCTTGACTTCTTCCGTGGGTTGCTTTTGCCAAGGCTTATTGGTGCTCCCGCTGGACACTGACCCCTGAGCACTCGACATCGTTCATGGGACAGCTCGTATCCGGGTCCTGGTCCTCCTCAGCATCGCCTGTTCCTCGCAGCTGCAGAGTCAAGGTCACCGTCATCTTACCTGAAGCACCCGACATCGGAGGGCATCCGTCTTCCAGGTCTCCTGGTCACTCCTGAGTGACAGACACTGTCCCCTCTGCTTTCAGGTACTCCTCTTCCAGAATCCATGTTTGGATTCCTCCGGACACTTTCTCCTCTTCCAGCACCGGCACTTTCCTGAAGTTCTCCATTGGGTTCGACGGCGGTTTACGACGCCACTTCACACCCATGCACCAGGCTTCCCTGGGATAGGTAACTTGGGTACCACAGTATCCACGGGTGGGGGGGCTCTCCAACCTTCTGTCTTCCACGGGGTTTCTTCAGGGTCCACTGGGAAGGGTCCCTAATCTTTAAAAATCCAACAGCGACTTGCACATAGACTTATAGGGAGCACGCGGTCATGTTCACACACTGCACACGCTCTCCGGGATCACTGACATAATATCGACTACAAAAATATCGAATATACAAAATATCGGCGTCAGAATATCGACTACAATAATATCTACTACCAATACTTATTTATAAAAATACAAAAATATCGAGTACACAATATTGTATATAAAAAATATTGTTCACCACAATATCGAAATGCTAAATATCGTTACATTAAATATCGTTTAAATTTTTATGACATACAACATTACAAAAATATAGAATACCAAAATATAGACATCAATAATATCGACTTTTTACAAATATCGACTATATAAAAACTGCTCAATTAAATATATCTTTAGCACCAAATATAAATTCACATTATAAAACAATATAAAATACTTAAACAACATAATAAAATAATTTGCAAACACATCAATATATAAAACAAAATATTTTGGCTAAACAAACGTATTACAATAATAAAATATAAACTGTAAAATATATAATACTTGCATTATTTCACATTAAAAACAACATTTAAATTATTTACAAAAAGTAAAAAGATAAAGGGGCCGATTCCGATCTCGGTCGGAGGCGCACCCAATACCATTCGGTCGGGAAAAAGCCATGCGAATGCCTGTTTCCCGACCGATCCGTACATTATTCCGAACGAGCAAGTACGATGCGCACAACAGCATAGAATCCGGCCGAGTCGTACTCACCCAATCCAGGTCCTGTTCTCCGACCGAGGCGAATCCGGAAACGCCGAATCGAGTCGCACGGAAGGGAAAATGCAGCCCCGTCCGGCCGGACAAGTACGATGCGCTTTCCGTACGCGCCGAACCCGTCGCTACGTCCGGCACGTCAAAGCTTCCGGGAGAGGCGCACATAAGCTCCAATTCGCGCCACAACACGATCCACGGCTACGAGGCGAACACGCCAGCGACGAGGACGAGGCGAAGCAACGAGAAAGACGAACGAGACGAACCAACCATGAATCCCTTCGTTCTGATCCTACCAATATTCTACATTTACTACCGGAACAGGCACGGACGCGTACGGCGCAGAAGGTAAGTCAGACACCAACCACAAAAACATACAACACGTACACGACACATCACACACACACACAGAGGGATGCAGAATTTACTTACAGCAGCACCATAGGGGCGGGATGCCCATCACCAATGCCACATATGCACACAGGGGCCTGGATGCGCACCACCACTACCACCCCTACCCAGGGGGGGCTGGATGCCTACCACTACTACCACCCTTAGCCAGGGGGGTTGGATGCCTACCACTACTACCAACCTTAGCCATGGGGGTGCCAGATGCCCACCACTACTACCACCCTTACCCAGGGGGGGCTGGATGCCTACCACAGCTACCACCCTTACCCAGGGGGGGCTGGATGCCTACCACTACTACCACCCTTAGCCATGGGGGCTGGATGCCCACCACTACTACCACCCTTACCCAGGGGGGGCTGGATGCCTACCACTACTACCACCCTTAGCCAGGGGAGTGCCAGATGCCCACCACTACTACCACCCTTACCCAGGGGGGGCTGGATGCCTACCACTACTACCACCCTTACCCAGGGGGGGCTGGATGCCTACCACTACTATCACCCTTAGCCAGGGGGGCTGGATGCCTACCACTACTACCACCCTTAGCCATGGGGGTGCCAGATGCCCACCACTACTACCACCCTTACCCATGGGGGGCTGGATGCCTACCACTACTACCACCCTTACCCAGGGGGGGCTGGATGCCTACCACTACTACCACCCTTAGCCATGGGGGTGCCAGAGGCCCACCACTACTACCACCCTTACCCAGGGGGCTGGATGCCTACCACTACTACCACCCTTACCCAGGGGGCTGGATGCCCACCACTACTACCACCCTTACCCAGGGGGGCTGGATGCCTACCACCACTACCACCCTTAGCCAGGGGGCTGGATGCCTACCACTACTACCACCCTTACCCAGGGGGGCTGGATGCCTATCACTACTACCACCCTTAGCCAGGGGCCTGGATGCCTACCACTACTACCACCCTTAGCCATGGGGTGCCAGATGCCCACCACTACTACCACCCTTACCCAGGGGGGCTGGATGCCTACCACTACTACCACCCTTAGCCAGGGGGCTGGATGCCTACCACTACTACCACCCTTAGCCATGGGGGTGCCAGATGCCCACCACTACTACCACCCTTAGCCATGGGGGCTGGATGCCTACCACTACTACCACCCTTACCCAGGGGGGGCTGGATGCCTACCACTACTACCACCCTTACCCAGGGGGGGCTGGATGCCTACCACTACTACCACCCTTACCCAGGGGGGGGCTGGATGCCTACCACTACTACCACCCTTAGCCAGGGGGCTGGATGCCTACCACTACTACCACCCTTAGCCATGGGGGTGCCAGATGCCCACCACTACTACCACCCTTACCCAGGGGGCTGGATGCCTACCACTACTACCACCCTTACCCAGGGGGCTGGATGCCTACCACTACTACCACCCTTAGCCATGGGGGCTGGATGCCCACCACTACTACCACCCTTACCCAGGGGGGCTGGATGCCTACCACCACTACCACCCTTAGCCAGGGGGCTGGATGCCCTACCACTACTACCACCCTTAGCCAGGGGGCTGGATGCCTACCACTACTACCACCCTTGCCCAGGGGGGCTGGATGCCTACCACTACTACCACCCTTAGCCATGGGGGTGCCAGATGCCCACCACTACTACCACCCTTACCCAGGGGGTGCCAGATGCCCACCACTACTACCACCCTTACCCAGGGGGGGCTGGATGCCTACCACTACTACCACCCTTACCCAGGGGGGGCTGGATGCCCACCACTACTACCACCCTTACCCAGGGGGGCTGGATGCCTACCACCACTACCACCCTTAGCCAGGGGGGGCTGGATGCCTACCACTACTACCACCCTTAGCCAGGGGGCTGGATGCCTACCACTACTACCACCCTTACCCAGGGGGCTGGATGCCTACCACTACTACCACCCTTAGCCATGGGGGTGCCAGATGCCCACCACTACTACCACCCTTACCCAGGGGGCTGGATGCCTACCACTACTACCACCCTTACCCAGGGGGGCTGGATGCCCACCACTACTACCACCCTTACCCAGGGGCTGGATGCCTACCACCACTACCACGCTTAGCCAGGGGGGCTGGATGCCTACCACTACTACCACCCTTAGCCATGGGGGGCTGGATGCCTACCACTACTACCACCCTTAGCCATGGGGGCTGGATGCCCACCACTACTACCACCCTTACCCAGGGGGGGCTGGATGCCTACCACTACTACCACCCTTACCCAGGGGGGGCTGGATGCCTACCACTACTACCACCCTTAGCCATGGGGGTGCCAGATGCCTACCACTACTACCACCCTTACCCATTGGGGGCTGGATGCCTACCACTACTACCACCCTTAGCCAGGGGGGCTGGATGCCTACCACTACTACCACCCTTAGCCATGGGGGTGCCAGATGCCCGCCACTACTATCACCCTTACCCAGGGGGCTGGATGCCCACCACTACTACCACCCTTACCCAGGGGGCTGGATGCCTACCACTACTACCACCTTTAGCCAGGGGCTGGATGCCTACCACTACTACCACCCTTAGCCATGGGGGTGCCAGATGCCCACCACTACTACCACCCTTACCCGGGGGCGGATGCCTACCACTACTACCACCCTTACCCAGGGGGGCTGGATGCCTACCACTACTACCACCCTTACCCAGGGGGGCTGGATGCCTACCACTACTACCACCCTTACCCAGGGGGGCTGGATGCCTACCACTACTACCACCCTTAGCCAGGGGCTGGATGCCTACCACTACTACCACCCTTAGCCATGGGGGGATGGATGCCTACCACTACTACCACCCTTAGCCATGGGGGCTGGATGCCCACCACTACTACCACCCTTACCCAGGGGGGGCTGGATGCCTACCACTACTACCACCTTTACCCAGGGGGGGCTGGATGCCTACCACTACTACCACCCTTAGCCATGGGGGTGCCAGATGCCTACCACTACTACCACCCTTACCCAGGGGGGCTGGATGCCTACCACTACTACCACCCTTAGCCAGGGGGGCTGGATGCCTACCACTACTACCACCCTTAGCCATGGCGGTGCCAGATGCCCACCACTACTACCACCCTTACCCAGGGGGGCTGGATGCCCACCACTACTACCACCCTTACCCAGGGGGCTGGATGCCTACCACTACTACCACCCTTAGCCAGGGGGGCTGGATGCCTACCACTACTACCACCCTTAGCCATGGGGGTGCCAGATGCCCACCACTACTACCACCCTTACCCAGGGGGTTGGATGCCTACCACTACTACCACCCTTACCCAGGGGGGCTGGATGCCTACCACTACTACCACCCTTAGCCAGGGGGGCTGGATGCCTACCACTACTACCACCCTTAGCCATGGGGGTGCCAGATGCCCACCACTACTACCACCCTTACCCAGGGGGCTGGATGCCTACCACTACTACCACCCTTAGCCAGGGGGCTGGATGCCTACCACTACTACCACCCTTAGCCATGGGGGTGCCAGATGCCCACCACTACTACCACCCTTAGCCATGGGGGTGCCAGATGCCCACCACTACTACCACCCTTACCCAGGGGGGCTGGATGCCTACCACTACTACCACCCTTACCCAGGGGGGCTGGATGCCTACCACTACTACCACCCTTACCCAGGGGGCTGGATGCCTACCACTACTACCACCCTTAGCCAGGGGGCTGGATGCCTACCA